>APFE030180567.1:0-11310 GCA_000404065.3 Pinus taeda | reverse complement strand
ATTAAATTTCTTACTATGTGGATTGTTCTACCTATGTTGGGGTTATAGCATTAAGCTTCCTAGGCCCACTAAGTAGATGTGTTATTTTAATTCTACAAGTGTGATGTTTACTTGCTTGCAAGTGTGGTTTGCTTTCCTTGGTGACTTGTAAACGACATTAATATCTTGAGCTAAAACATATCTAGAATACTACAACGCCATTGGCTCTTAACAGTATGTACTAGCATATACAATGCACGGTAATTCAAAAGTTCCATACAAGCCCTAGGTTAACAATTAAATGTACAATCCCTCGGTTATCTACTAAATAATTAGAAAGTAATTGAAGAGTCCATCACAAATGAAGGGGCAACAAAATGTTGGATTCGTTGAATAAAGGTCAAATTTATGAGGCTAGAAACTTAAAACCTTGGGAAAAGGGGTGCAATAGCAAAAACAATGAGGATGCAAATGAAAAATTATGTTCCTAAACTAAGAGGCAAAGAGAATTTGAGCCTATCAATGAGGATGCAAATGAAAAATTATGTTCCTACGCTAAGAGGCAAAGAGAATTTGAGCCTATCCATGGGGAAAGCAGTCTAGCTCTAAGCCAAAACAACAATTTGTAAAACAAAGCCAAGTAAGAATACACAAAATCTTTGTAAAAGAGTGTATAGCTTCCATTTGCATTTCATCAACATAATAAGAGACAAAGCACCAACTAATTCTTGTTAGTTTTACCAAATAAGTTTCCAAAGTAAACTATGTTATTACTATGTTTATAATTATTTTCTTCAAAGTTGTTTTTTGCATTTAAGTATAGTTTGTGATTATTATACAAATAGAATTTATGCATAATGAAATAGGAAGCGAAAATAAAAACAAATCAATTCCAAAAAGATTAATTAAGCTCGATAGGGGTGCTTCAACTTGGCCATAAGCCAATAATTACAAATCCTACGAGTATATAAGCCCAAGTTAAAAAGCACTTGGCAAACATAATGTATCGTAAATACCCACTGTGGACAACAAAAATGAGTTGTTTCTACAAGATGTTGGAAGATGCTAACAAACAAAAATGGTAAGAACTTCTAATGAGAAACATCCCAAGGAAGACCCTAAAGTAATGTTCACTTGGATGGAGCATAACATTGTTGTATTAATTGAGATGATGACAGTTATTCACAAGAAGGGGTGAAAAGAGATATGCATAGGGTAATGAGAAAATAAGAGAGATTATAAAACAACCCAAGGTTGAATACCCTAATCATAAGTAATAATTACTCTCATTAGACATCTTCATATACTCCATTCAAGGTTGAAGGAAAACTTGAAATACAAACATATTATGGTCAAATTAATGCCAAAAAACTTGATAATTAGTTAAAACATCTGGAATTGTATTTTAAAAAAAAAAAACCACCAAAAATTTTATTTTACTAATTGAATATGTTTGGACATGCTCTATTACTATAAGAGAGCTATCTAGATGGCTTGAGGTTGGGAAAGAACCTTGTGGTCACAAAATCGGAGAATTTCAAGGAATTATTAAAATCAAAATTATACCCTATCGAATATGAAAGAAACAATTTTGCAAACCTCTAAGACGAACAAGGTCAAAGTATATAAGAGTACATGGTTGAATTCTAAAAGCAATCCATATTCAATGATATCCAACAACAATTGCAATAGATGAATGTGAAGAGGGTAGATGAGCTAAGTAAGAAAACTCTTTATATCAAGTTGGACTTCAAGAAGGGGTGACAACAAAGGGAAATACCTATCTCATCAAAGCACATAAGGAGAGAGACAAAATATCCATAGTAACAACAAAACAAAGGAAAAAGAAGAATGATTAAAATGCACCAAAAGTAAGCAACCTTCACATATGATGGAATGGTGAACTTATTGAAACAAGTGGAATCCATGTGCTTCCAACTTCTCTGTTATAGATTTTTCAAAGACCAAAGCCTCCCATTAGGGAGGTGCGATCCAAAATTTTGGATCATTAATAAAGAGATAAAGGCTTTCTAGCATTTAAAAGTCCAAAAAACTAAAAAACAACTAAGGTAAATCCATGAAATGCCTAGCCTCCCATTAGGGAGGTGTGATCCAAAATTTTGGATTATTAATAAGGAGATAAAGGCTTGTAGTATTTAAAAGTCCAAAAGACTAAAAAACAACTAAGATAAATCCATGAAATGCTTAGGTTAGGCAAAGAAGTAGACCACATGACACTAGGGACCACAGGTCACAAAATGTTGTTCAGAGCTTGGGATAAGAGAGTAATAGAATGTGACCTATGCCCACTACATAACTCAATTCATGCTTCACATGCATGGGTAGAGTAGGAAGAGTAAAATTAATCACTAAACACTTCACATCGATGTTCTATCTAATAACAAAAAAAGCTTATTGACTTATATTGGGAATGTGTTCTATTTTGTTCTATCTAATAACAAAAAAAGCTTATTGACTTATATTGGGAATGTGTTCTATTCTTTGCATAATTAACACCATGCATTGCATTACATTAAACATGATGGTTGGGGGGTCACAAGGTGGGCTAGAGCCCCTGGAAATAAAATCTAAAAAATGAATAAATGGTCCATTTTTGACCTATTTTTGCTTTTTTGGCCAACTCTATTTCATAACATTTTAATATAATACCTGAATTAAGAAGTCCACTCCATTTAATGGATTACGGTATTGGATGCCACCAAATACTATATATTGTATTATAAATAGTGAAATTAATATAATGAGAACTAGAAGTGTCTATAAACATTTGTTAGTTTTCCCAGTTTAGGGTTTCCAAAGTAAATTTCTAGGTATCATGTGAGAATGTGAGGGTGGCATAAGGATGCCCACTGTTGGCTAGAGAAATTGTGCCGAAATAAAGAGTTGGAGGGAAATAGAAAACTAAAATATTATAAGAAGTGATTAACCTCAATTTCGAGAACAATTTTTTCTCTGTCTTGCTAGTGTTAAGAAGAAAATGAATATTGCCAAGATTATAATTAATTCTCATGAGCTTTATGGTGAAATTGGATGTTGTTCAATTCCCAAAACACCATGGGATAAAAGATATTGTCACCCATGTGATTCTAAGAAGGTCGAAGATGAAAGATACTTTTTCTTAGATTGTCCATCTTATACTCACATTCGATCTAATCTTCAAAATATTTGTCACTACCAATCTTCTTGACCTCTTAACTCAACAAAACTACGATGATCTAAGAACACTTCTTTCACTTCTTGTTTTAGCATAGAAATAAATTGTTAAAAATTATAATTAATCTCTTAGTTAAAATGTGATAAATCTAAATCTAAACGTCTTAATGGACATGATCTATCATCATCATCACTCGAGAACAATAAAATCTGAGTGGACATGAGACATCCGCTTGTGTAAAATTTTGTACCATAATCTTGAGATAACTTCTCTCTTAATTTTGTACCATAATCTTGAGATAACTTCTCTCTTGATTTTGAGTCATGATCTATTATCATCACTCGAGAACAATAAAATTTGAGTGGACATGAAACATCCACTTGTGTAAACTTTTGTACCATAATCTTGAGATAACTTCTCTCTTAATTTTGTAATTTTGTACCATAATATTGAGATAACTTCTCTCTTGATTTTGAGTCATTGTGCACCTACAACTGTAAAATAGTACTCTAGTTCCTAACTACCATGGACATGTGCAATAAACAATTTGGTCCGTTTACCATGGACATGCGCCATAAACAATGTAGTCTCTCTACCATGGAGAGGTGCAATAAACAATTTAGTCTCTCTACCATGGACATGTGGAATAAACGATTCTGTCTTTAAATAAGAGCTTGTTGAACCAATTACAACCCCATCTTCAGAGTTAAATATCAGATCAGGCCATGACATGCTTCCCAAGCATGGGAATCACAGCCAGGCCCTGAAATTCACAGGTTCATAATCAATGTTCCTACCTTGACATAACTTTCAGTTGGACCTCTAATGCATCATAATTCGTTCATATATATAGTCAATGCCAAAATAAAACTAATATAAAGCTAATATTAACACAATGTCAAAAGACCGATGTATCATAATTCATTCATATATATATAGTAAATGCCAAAATAAAAGTAATATAAAGCAAATATTAACACAATGTCAAAAGACTGAATATAGATAGATCGAACATTCAAACACCCTCATCATAAATCTTCACAATATAACATTTCACAGAATAACAATATGCTTTGTTAAGACGATGTCAAAAGACTAAAGATTGATTGAACATTCAAACACCCTCATCATACATCTTCACAACAATAACAACATGCTTTGACCATTATAATGCTCACGTTACGACAATGTCAAAAGACCCATTGGTTAAACATTCTAGCACCCTCGCGATGAATCTTCACATAAACATTTTACAGAGAATAACAATTGCACTGGAATACATCTTCAAAAGACAGCCTAAAAAATTACCATGAAAAATTGTCACTGCAATAAACATACTGCAGACAAAATAATATACAAATTTTAATTTCACCAGAATTCTCAGCATCCAAAATTTTCTCTAGCATTGGCTACCTAATAAGTTAGGCCTCTTTAATATCAAAAGAAAGACTGGTATGTAATATGATCCTGGTTGAGGCATATTGGAAGCAACATATATTGAATTCATTTTTGGACTGCCCTTTCATATAAATTGAAAGAGGTCAAGCATTCAGATTACTATTTATCCCTATTCTCTTCATTAGAAGGCTCTCTCCAAGCAAAACCAAGAAAAAACGTAAAATTTTATTATCTCCTCACATCCTAAACATTTGTATTTAGTACGGCTCTACGGGCTTGCGGAAACTTGTGCCTGCATACACGGCTGCCGATCCCAATTCCTCCTCAATTCGTAAGAGCTGCAAAGGACAACAAGACTCTGTATATAAGAGAACAAAAATAACTGATTCCAGAAAAATCAGAAGACCAGTTTATAAAAGCACCTGATTATATTTGGCAAGTCGCTCCGACCTACAGGGAGCACCTGTCTTGATTTGGCCCTGATGATTCAGACACACAACCCATAAAAATCAGAAGTGACGTTAAATACCCTAATTGCTTCATGATACTCAGAAATTTCCCATCCTCGAGCATATATCAGAACAAGGATTAAAGGTTTGACTCCATACACATATCAGAACAACGATTAAAGGTTTGACTCCATACACATTCGATACATATTGACCTTACTAGTCTCTATACATACTGTAAAAACAACCAAATACTGAAAAATGAACATTACCGTGGCCAAGCCCACTGCCAGATCTGCAATAAAGGTATCTTCGGTTTCGCCACTGCATACACACAATGAGAGAAGCATTAGAAAATACATGGATTTCAATAACACACGTGACGTGAAATTGCAAAACCGAGGAAAAAAGACCTAGAAAGACAAGAGTTAAGTCAATACCTGCGATGGCTTGTCATCACTCCCCATCCAGCACGTTTGGACATTTTTACTGCTTCAATACTTTCAGTAACAGAACCAATTTGATTCACCTACAAAAGGTTGCAAAAAATTATTAGACATCAGAAGTCACCTGAGCAACAGATATACAAAATTAGTGATCAATCTATTTACCTTTAGTAAAAGAGCATTGCAGGATTTTTCATCGATTGCCTTTCCAACACGCTGCACCAGTACATTTGCATATATGTCAATGACAATTTAAACAAAAATGGTAAAAAGAAGATGATGATGATTTATGTCGGCGCCAAAAGATGATTCTAACCAAAGACATACAACTAGAAGTATAGAATCTAGATCTGAAGAAGGGACTGCGCCCATAAAAACCGTCAATGATAACTTGAAACAGATTTCAAAAGACAAGTTCATACCTTTGGATTTGTCACCAATAGATCATCCCCAACAATTTGCACCTTTTCCCCAATTGTCGCCGTAAATTTTGCATAGTGAGCCCAATCATCTTGATCAAATGGGTCCTCTATAGATATAATTGGATAATCCTCAATAAACGATTCGTAAAGCTTGATCAGCTCAGATCCTGATATCTTTTGGCTACCATTATTATTCTGCAGGGATCAAATTGCAACGTCATAAGACAATTATATCCAAATAAATAATAGTATTTCTCTATGGTATTCCCTCTAATTAAGGCCTCCTTTATTTAGAAGGGAAGAAGGGTGTAAAACTCGAGCGATAATGGTCATGTTCCTACTCCGTGCATTAAAATTATTGTTTTGCTATATAAAAACAAGTCCGAAATGCTCAACGTAGATGTTAATAATAGAGAGAACACTAAATGCATTGGTATCAATAATGCAATGTAGAAACCCACCTCCTCCTTGAAGTTCAAATCGTACTTTTGATCCTTCTCAGTATAGAACTCAGAAGCAGCTACATCCATACCAATAACAACCTGGCAATTGAAACAATATTTTGAATCTTGACCATTTATAAGCAACTAATCTCAACATTGTACCCAATAAAAAGTCTAAACTGGAAAAGAATAAGACTTAAAAGAATGCCAACCTTGCCAGTATACCCTGCTTTCTCAATGGCAATCTTCAATAATTCCAGGCCTTCTTTATTCTCCTGCATTTCAATAAAGTAATATTTAATACAATAACTATTACAGAAGCAAAAATGCCATAGTTTAAAAATCACTCTTAATTCAATGAAGCACCTGAATGTTTGGAGCAAAGCCCCCTTCGTCTCCAACATTTGTTGCATCTTGACCATACTTTTTCTTAATTACAGCCTGGAGGATCCCCAAAAAGTTGGGGAAATTACAAAAGAATGCCAAATCAGAATAATTATTAAGGGGGAAAAGTGAAAGTAGATTATGCACATATTCTCCATAAATTTAGTGTTCAAACTTTATTTATCAAACAAAGAAGAACAAAAAATATTGGTGAGGTGCCAAAGGAGCATAAGCATGCCTTCAAATGATGGTAAACTTCTGAACCCATCTGCATGGCCTCTCTAAATGAAGAAGCTCCAACAGGAAGAATCATAAACTCCTGCATTACCATGATCGACTCAGTGACAAATTTCAATATCTACTATCTATTTTCAAACACATTTGTGAAACACTTGGATCTCTTACGCATGAATGACTTGAATAAGATTCAATAAAACCTAGAAAAAAATAGTATTGTAATTTTAAATTACAGTGATAAATTCCATATAAATCAAAGAGATATACCTGCATTGCCAGTTTATTTCCTGCATGTGAACCTCCATTGATGACATTGAAAGCAGGTACTGGCATCACCAATGTTTTGTTACCAGCAATGTTTGCAATATGCTGCATTGCATTATTATAAGATTAGTACCTCCCAATGGCATTATTTAATGTTCTCAATTGGTACTATACATAAGAAGCATTCCACAGACACTATAAATAGGAAACGTACAGGAAACACACCATTAAAACCTTATGAAACATCCTCTAGCCCTCCAAAAAGATTGGGACTATATGAACTAATTTCACAATTAATTCAGAAGATCCCAAGCCTACATGAAAAGGTACCTGATACAGAGGTATCTTCTTAACATGAGCTCCTGCTTTACAAACTGCAAGAGATACAGCTAATATAGCATTTGCTCCAAGCTGATCAAATTCACAGACATCAAAATACTCAGGAAAATATTTTGTATGATCCTGATTAAATCAGAAAATCAAACATTTTCACAATATAACATAACACCACCGAAGTGATGGACACCTTTTGTTTGCACCAGCCCCATTGATTTTGAGTTCCATCAAGCTCCTGTACCATGAAGTTATCGATTCCAGTCTGATCTACTGGATCCTGCAGTCATAAAGATTAACTTACATTGGATAACAATACCAACACAAAATCTAAAAATATGGCATAGCAACAGAAGGGTGTGCACCAATTACTAATAGATTTGCATACCTTGCCAATAAGAGCTGGTCCAATAATTTTATTGACATTTCCAACAGCCTGTCAAACAAAACCAAAATAAGATTTAAATTTGCTCAGCGAACTAACTGTACATATTAAGATAGAATGAATATCAATAGTTTTTTACTTCATTCAACCAAAAATATTAGCCTATATATAAAAAGAAAAATTGCATAGCCAAACAAAAAGTATGGTAGTTTATTTCATAGTAAAAGCTTTAGAAAAGCAGTACATGTTAGGAATCCGATTTCCCAAGGATTACTCTTTATCCTCTATAATCTATTATTACAATGTCATTAGATTAAATAATTCACGGCCTATAGCTCACCTTTGAGACACCTTTTCCCATATAGTTCTTCCCTCCATCACGAAGCTCCAATGCTTCATAAACACCTATTTGAATAACACAACCAAATCGACCATCCAAACAGATTGTATGTTGGTAAGTCCAATGAAACAGAGCATCATAGAACCTACCACACGTTGATAATAGTTAAAAACATAAATATATTGATAGTCTATTCACATTCACAGAACTTATAGTTCAAACTTACCAGTGGAAGCACCACTTGGAACAGCAGCTCTGGAAAGATAACCATCAGAAAGATAAATATCTACCTGGATATCAATAAAGAAAATTTAATCGATACCACAATTCGAGGAGATTAAGCAAAAAGGGCACTAGAAGCAAAAGAGAGAAATATATCACAACTAGATCCAATAAGCATAAAAAATTATGCTTTAATCGAACAGCCAAGCAAGCTTCAGCTCTAAAAAGTCCAACTGTTGAGGTTGAACCAACTCCATGTACCCTGTTCAAGTCAAACAAATTCCATAGAGGAATACTGAACACTCTACTTTTGCTACATTCTAAAGTTGAATCTAAACAACAACTGTTAATTTTGGAGTTTTTTAACTTAGAAAGAGGTGTGTATAACTGTCCAAGGTCCTAATAAATAACCTTCCTAATGTTCGATAGTTGTTGATGTAGACTAAATCCCTAGTCAATTTAATCGGGAACAAGTATACTCTTGTCAATGAAAGGAATGGAAAGACGTCTAAAAAATGCAAAAATAATCTACCTTCTTTCTCAATATGAAATCCAAAAGATAGAAGAATAAATTGAGAAGGGCCAGATAAACAGGTTTATCTAGATATTCAAAAGGAGAGGGGGTATATTTTCAAATTAGAGATGAATGTACCTGCAAAACATTATTATTCAGGATCCCTCATATTACTACACACAACAATAATCATACACGTTTAAACATTAAACCAAGAAAGTGAATCTGAAGACCTGGTTCTAAAGAAATCTTACCGAGCTATCCAAGCTAAATAGAACAAATAAAGCATAGAAAAGGGCATTTGAAGATATCAAACATGTTTCCCTTAGATGAACAAGAAATAAACCTACAAGTAAATGACAAATGTGATATTCAACATTTCAGGAAACAGATAAGGCAATATAAGGTATTGTCTCGTACAAGGTAGGCCTTTCCAAGATCGTGCAGGAAGAACTGCTCATATTACCTTGAGAAATAGATATAGAATAAATTTGGATTATTGTGGTTTAGTGCCTCAAAACAAAACAAAACAAAAACATAGCATACATTACGGTTGTCATTGACTTGTGTTGGCAGTCTTCAACAGGTCCACAAGTTTCACAGCAAAATTGTAAATTTTATGGTGTGTGCTTCCTAGCTATGAAGAGACAGTCACTGAGAGTATGAATATTGAGTCATGGAAAGTGCGAACCTTTGGCCAAGCTAGGAAACAAACTGAGCGCTTGCCCTCACCAGGGTATTCTACCACTGAGAAGCATTCCATCCTAATGATGGACAAGGTCACAATACACTCCTGAATCCCATCTCAAAACAAATATTCATTTAGACATGGAGATAGGAAATTCCTATTCGCAGCCATGACTACGATACCATGTGAAAACCTTAGACATGCCAGGAAACAAACTCAGGAACTGTCACCGGCCAGTGGACTGCTCTACAAATGAGTTACCTTCTCTCTTGATGAGAGGACAATGCCAGGTTCAGGTGTAAAATTGATACTCTAACAGTACGGAAACAGGCTTAGCAGCAAGATCACAGATATTAGAATGTCTACAGGCTAACATGAACGCCATAAGTGCCATGGCAAGCAGGCAAGGCTCACCAAAAGAATACTTGCTCTTTGCTGCAGGCAAAGAATTCTGTTTCAGGCTCATTTCTTCCACACAAGGCATAAATAACGGTTATGATGCAATCACATTGACTGCACAACAAACCAATGAAATTTGTGGTTAAGTAGCGCATTTTCTTGTGTAAATCAATAATCAAATTGGATCAAGCTTTAATCTAATACAAGATTTTATATCTGTGTTGTTAGATAGTTTAATTACAAAATTTCCTGGATCACTTTGGGTTTGGGTTATAAGAATTTATAAGCAAGCGTTACATTGTCGGTCACTTGGTGCCATTGTCAGCCTACACAACAAATGTACTCCACAAAGATCATAAAGACTTACAATTGGAACGGGTGGACTCTTCAAGGAATCTGGCACAGATAGATTTACAAGGGTTTAAAGCATAAAACCTTAGGTTAGGTATCAATGGGTGGCATTGTCAGCCCACAGAACATACAGATTCCATGAAAACAATGAAGAGTTACGACACGGAATTATGGACTCTGCCATGGAATTATGGACTCTGCCAGGAATCTGGAAAAGATATTTTTACAAGGGTTTAAAGCAAAAACACTTAGGCTATGTATCAAAACCCCCGATCCATTGTAAGGCTATTAATACATGCAAAAAAACAGCATTTCAAATGAATCTAAGCCACATCAAACAACATCAGAAACACAAAACAATTTCATCTCCATTACAAAAACAAAATCCCACTTCACCACTGAACCCTTAATGGGTTCATGGGATAGACAGAGTATCAAGCCATCCCCAAGGGTTCCAGTATCGTTCTGGTCTCCCCCACCAAATAAAGAAGAGAGGCAGGGAAAAAATACAGGTGATTTTGAAAAAAAATCTCCCTCTCACAAACCTACATCTAAACCGAAATAAGTCCCCAGGGACGATCGGGTCTGCTTCTCCGAACAACATCCAACCAAACAAAAAATGAATGAATAAAAATCATTACTAGAAAAGATCAAACTTGATCATTTGTAAGCACTCATTCCATCGACTCTTGAAAATTCACATATCAAACTTCAAAGATATGAAGTAGATGACTTGACTCGCCCCAATCAGGGTATAGATTGGTAATACCAGCATCAGATTTTTCAAAAAAAACATCCAATCTATACCAGCATCAGATTTTTCAAAAAAAACATCCAATCTATACCAGCATCAGATTTTTCAAAAAAAACATCCAATCTAT
>APFE030180562.1:0-29316 GCA_000404065.3 Pinus taeda | reverse complement strand
AATCTTTCACTAACAAGTAAATCTAAGAAGCAAAAGCCTACTAAGATGATTCCGGGATGTTTTACTTGGCAACAATCAGTCCAAGGACTAGTTTATGCAGAATTACAAACTAATCAAAACAAAAACTCAATCTCTTTTTGTTCTTTTTGAAAATGAAATTCACAGCTTTAAATGGACAAACTATATCGAAATTTTGCAAAGAGGCAACACAAAGGTAGGTCGCTCACTCGGGTAGACTTTACGACTGGTCCGACTACTAAGAAGACTGACAAAACCAGAGATATCTAAGGCTTCGCAACTTCTAAACCCAAAGTCACTACAGGACCAATAAAAATCGAAACCCTAAGGCTAAAATCTCAATGAATTTCACTAAAATTTTCGACGCTAATGGAACAAGTGCAAGTGAAGATTTTTGACAGTCAACCAGTGGATCTGGGCAGTAAAGACTAAGAAAAACAAAATCTAAAGGGAAAAAGTGATAAAAATGGAATTTTCTCAATTTTAACAGGGTACGCAGGCAGCCTGTTTAACTAGGTGCGCCTACGCTCTGTGTACAAAGATACAGTGCGTACAAGTACGCACTGTGTCTAACGCAGAGGGTGCGTACTACTGTAAAATGAAGAAGAACTAAAATCAAACTAGACTCTAAGCTAATCCACCCAAAAACACAGTCAAGCAATCAAAAACAAAAGAAACAAGACTCTTTTCAGATCAAAGTAATACTCAAAGGAAAAGTCAAGCACATCAATGGATTCCCCAGCGGAGTCGCCAATTTGTCATGCGGAAAGAGTTATTTTTGCTGACAAAACTAACCTCCCTAGGAGTCTAAGACTCTCTAGTGACAAACAGAAAAAGTAAGAGCAGTCCTTCTCTAAACATACATTATTCTATGAGAAACCAAGTGTTTTTCGATCTTACCTTAGGTCCAACGGCTTGTTGTAGCAGTCTAGCCTCGTCGATCCAGATGAGCTCCTCCTTCACTTGAAACCTGCATACACTCACAATCAAACGATTACATAACACCTGAATATTCCATAAAACAAAGCATATTCAACATATAGACCAAGGAGTATATGAAACAATTCATTAACAACAAATCATTGAGAAGAATGGACTTATTTGTATTAAGGAAACAAAAAAGAAACCATTACACCCTGAGCCTTGGTGTTGTGCAAGCTCCTCCCAGGGTCCAGCAAGAGATTTCCTCTACTTTGACAAGCTCACCCACTTCCAATATGGCAACAAGAAAGGATGGTAATCTCTACTCACAAGTTTACAATGGAAGTCCTAATTCCAGCAGCATCTACCCTTTGGAATGTTCAGCTTTCAACCTCCCCTCCCTTGGCCCAATGCCTGTATTTATAGTGTTCTAGAGGAAGTTATTCAGTTCCAACATCAATGGGATACTCCCTCTTTTGGATGGGGTAGCTCCTCTCTTGTTGGGATAAGTTCCTCTATCATAGGGATGCATGAACCATCTGGAGGCGCTCAATACACGTCAAACACTCTTCTAGAAGGCTCTAGAAGTGACCATAAGTAACTTTTTAAAGATGAAACTCGCGCCTTTTGACCTTTACAGGGGTACACACTCATCCTTTGGCTTACAGAGCGTACAAGTACATAGGTACAGTATGTTTGGAGTGCGTACACGCAAGAAAGGTAGAGAGAACCTGCGTACCCAGAGATAAACATGTTTTTCACTGACTTTCTCTCTTTTTGAAGTTTGACATGAAGAGTAGAGGTATGAGGCTTGACAAGGAGGATAATATGACTATTGATGGAGCCATATTAACTGCAGATAGTCATGGTGACAAATTTCAGTGTAACAGAGTGCTTGTGAAAAGGTCTTGGAGGGTTTTTCACTCAAATAACTTCTCTTTTTACAATGTATAACATGCCCAAATGGGTCTTCAATACTTGATATTGTCTCAATAGACTTTATGACTGGATGACCAATCCTAACAGCTCTCAATGGGAGCTTTATCTATAAAAATAAAATTCCTTGAGCATGAAACCCATGAATCAAGCATAACATAAATACTTTTATTTTTCTTCTTTACATCAATTACATAAAATCATTATTACACTTGTCCTTATGAATAACGAACATAGTTACATATTTCAATACTCCCTCTTAACTATGGAGGTGCTCATAATCTTAAACAAGGTACTTGGACATTCTCAATCTGAAGACTTCTCATAAGAAGAGTCAGATTGGTAACCCATCTATTTAGCATCATATTATCCAACATTGTCACATAGAAAGGATTTGACTAATTTCTATATCTCTCCATAAGATTAGAGCTCAATGTTGGTGAGACCAATGATTTATAGACACCCTCATCATTTTCTTTCTCGGAACATACCCTACCTAGGTTCTCTCAAGGTATGTTCCACCAGGACTATTCTTACCTTGGATTCATAGTCCTCAAATAATATTGGTCCTTTATGACTACTCTTATCTTGGATGCCCTAACACATCCTAAAAGAGTATCGGATGTCATATGCTTACCCAATCCTCCATTCTATCTTCCCAAGTGAAGATACGAATGATGTGTCTATATCTATCTCTCAAATTAGGAAGTACATACCCATTCCACTGAAGGAATGTACCCATTCCTATAAAAGGAATGTACCCAATCTCCCTCTTAACTAGGGACTTGACCAGGCTCCCTTTTGACCAAGGACTTGCTTTCAACAGTGCTTTATGTGGAGATCATGGGATATTTTCTTGTAGAACTCCTTCCTTTGATGTCATGAATTTATTCTTTTTCATATAGTCTACATCTTTTGCGACTTCTTTTTAGGCCATAAACCATCCACCACTTTCATCCATGATTCATGTTAGTCAATTCATCATTCCTTTCATTGGAAAATGATCCATTAGTTCATACCTGGCCTTCCTTCATGTTATGATTGTTGGCATTATGTTACAGGTGTTGTCCTTGATGGCAACTCACTCGGATGACAGTTCACCTTACAGAAGGTCAACAGCAAAGGATTACAAATCAGACTCCAAATAATGAAGAAATAGATGTATACACTGGTTCACTTTATCTAAGTGGCGTATACATGCAGGTTAACAGAAAAAAGTAGCATATAATGTATACACGCACTTTCACATGAGGAAAAGCGCGTACATGTTGGAAAACCAAGTTTTTTGGTCCAAGGTATTTGGTTCGAGGTATTTGGTCCAAGGTATTGACCCTAGGTGTTTGGTCTAAGGTATTGTTCCTAAGTGGTTTTGGTCCAAGGTATTGAGAAAGGCCTAAGAGTATATAAGGAGGAGAAGATCATTAGGCCAAGTGTGCAAGGGATTGAATATCTGATGAAGTGTTAAATCATATATGTAGGTTAAGAAATTCTGATGCTTTACTTGATCTGATCTAAGGATGCACCTATGTGGTTGATGATGATTGATGGATCGGGATCATAAAGCTTGAAATGAATTATCATTATGTGGTTTGACCATATATATGAATACTGACACATGTTTTATTCTGTAAATACTATGATCTGGGTATGAATGAAGTCTGGAATTTCTGTGAAGTTTTATGTTAGTATTTATAGATGTGTACATTGTTTCACCTTGATAAAAGCACGTACACACACTGGTTCGACACATCGAAGTAGTGTATACATTATGAACTAAGATGTTTTAAGTTGCAGTTGGATATGGTTGTTGATATAAAGTTATGGGTTATGCTTTATGTCCTGGTGACTGCATTCTGGTGACAGTATTCTGAATGTTCAGATTGATTGATTGTGATTTGCTTAAGTGATGATGGATGAGATCTAATGACAGATCAGGATCATAATGATGTATCATTATGTGATCTGATAATGTATGGGCCAGATTTGATTGCTAACACATGTTTTATCCTTTATATGTGATGATATGGATATGAATGAGGTCGGAAAGTGCAGTGAAGTTATAACTAAGTATTTATAGATCTATACGCATGTTTTCTTTGGTGAAGTTGCATATACATGCTAATTTGACTCCTCCAAGTAGTGTATACACTTTGGTGCATGGTTTAGAGGTTACTGCTGGTTCTAAATGGTGATGCAGTGTTCTGGGTTCAGATCTGTGTAAATGTTATAGTGATCTATATGTTCGAGTTGATTGGTTGAAGATGATTAAATGCATTTGATTATTGTATTGCAATGGTGATTAATTCTAAGCTTCAATGTTGTTGATGGGTCTAGCATGAAAATTGGTTGAAACAAGGCCTTCATGTGTATTATTGTGTACCAGGAGCATCCAGTTTGAAAATTTATGAAATGTGGTCCCTGGAGGAAGAAAGAAGGTCGTAGCCTTCTGTAAGTTGGTGCTTATGTACTAGTAAACATATCAGCTAGTACAAAAGTTAGGGGGTTGTAGCTCCCTTCCAATAGTAGTTGGAAAATGAGAGAAGGTTGTAGCCTTCTGCAGGTGTGTGCCTACATACTAGTATGAGTCTGCACTAGTACAAGATTGTAAACAAATTTCTTATTATTAAAAGAAGACAAAGATGATAGCAGCGGGTGGTTTTTACCCACATTGGGTTCCACCTTATATCTTGGTGTTCATGTGTGTTTCTTATGTGTGATGGTTTGTTCTATTATTACTGCACATGGTTATTGTTTATATGGTTAATGAAGTACTGATGCACAAATTAAAGATCAACATATGATGAATTAACTGAATCATAAGTTTGTTGGATATACGCCGGTTGCCTTAAATATAGTTGCATGTACATGCGAGTTACCTTAATTGAAGTAGCCTACAGAAATTAGAGTATGAAATTAAAAAGTTATTGATTTGACTAATACTGATTCACCCCCCCCTCTCAGTATTATTTCCAACAATTGGTATCAGAGCCAGGTCCTTCAGAAGAAGCTTGATTGCTTGAAGGAAGATCCATCAAGATGAATAATCATGAAGCATGTGATCCATCAGACTGCCAATATTCAATGGGAGCAACTTTGTTTATTGAAAAATAAGAACCACATCCTATCTACAATCTCTTGGAACATATATCTGGGAAATTGTGGAAGGAGGATATCAATTTCTGACAACAGTTGCTACAAACACGGAAGGTAAAAAGCAATATGAAACCAATGCCAAAGCTGTCAAAACTTTATTAGGAAGTTTGTCACAATCAGAGTTTGTCAAAGTCATGCAACTCAAATCAGCCAAAGAGATACGGGACAAAATCGTTCAAAGCTATGAAGGAGACTCTCAGGTAAAACGTGTTAAGCTTCAAACTCTCAGAATTTAGTATGAAACTCTTAAGATGCATAGTGATGAGAGTATAGCTAGTTACTTCTTACGTATAGATGAGGTGGTTAATTGTATGAAGAATCTGGGTGAAGAAATAAAGGAAGTTACCTTAGTTGAGAAAATTTTGATATCCTTGTCTACTAAATTTGAATCAAAAGTGTTTGCCATAGAAGAAAAAAAGGATCTGCAGATTATTATTATGACACAGCTTCATGGAATCCTAACTGCTTTTGAAATGAGAATAGGAGGTCCATCAGATATGAGAGAAGCTGCATTTAAAGCTTCAACAAAAGGAAAAGAAAATGAAGAACATAATGAATCAAGACACATTTCAGAAGAAGAAGATGAGGTAAATTTTGTCAAGAAGATTCAACGGGGTTCTAAAGATTCAAAGGTAAGCTACCTTTCAAATGATTTGCTTGTGGTAGAGTCAGTGATTATGCTGCCAGGTGTCCTCATAAAGATAAATATGAAAAAGGAAAATAATATGCAAAAGGGAATGGGAAACAAGTTGTGAATAGAAGGAGTTACTATACTCATGAAGATAGCGATGGTTTATCTACTAGTGATGAAGATGAAATTGGTCAAGATTATAGACTTCTCATGGCTTATGACAATGATGATTTTTGGGATGCTTTAGAAGAGGAAGACATTCATGAATAAATCTCTAAACTAAAAATATGTTTATAAGAAAAGAATATGATCATAGATTCCTTGACATACCAACTTGTTGAAAAAGAAAAACACAACGAAAAACTAGAATGTGAAATTGTGGGTCTAAGAAAAGATCTTGAGAAAACAAAATCTCTCAATCTTAGATTTGCTAAAGGATCAGAAAATTTAAATGAAATTATAAAAGTTCAACATTCTCCTCTGATAAAGACAAGTATTGGATATACTGAAGAAGCATCTCAATCACAGAAGCCATCAACTTCCACCAAAAGCTATCTTAATTCAGCAAAGACTAGCGAACAGTATGCCAATCGTTAGCAAAGGCATAAAGCTAATCACCATGTAAATCATACTCAATTTGATCCAAGGATGAATATCAATAGAAGCCACAACCAACCTTAAGCAAATCATACTCAATTTTCTCCAAAGATAAATATCAATAGAAACTACAATCAACAGGTAAATAGATTCGATAGTCGAAGAAACTTATGTAATGGGAAATGTTTTTCATGTCATAATTTTGGGCACAAAGCTACTCAATGCGTTGCTTACGAAACCATCATGACTAGAGAAGCATGAAGTCAAAGGAATGCAATAGGGATCAAGATAAGTTCCTATAATAATTTTTCTCCTCTTGAAAATGAAATAGAATGCTCAATATGTAACAACTTTGGTCATGAAGAATCTGAATGCAGGATCAAATTTTGGCGAAAAGAGAAAACACCATTAAATCCCAAGATACGAAGAAGGAAAGAATCTCAAACAGAAAAATTGGGTATAGCCTTGTATACAAAAGGACAAGAAAATCAATGGTACATTGACAGTGGTTGCTCAAAACACATGACAGGTGACAAAGAAAAACTTCACTCATATAACTCCCTAGAAAAAGAAAAGAATGTCTCATTTGGAAATGACGCTCCCGCTGTCATAAAAGGTAAAGGCTCTGTTTTCTTGAAAGAAAAGGTTAAAGCTGGAAATGTTATGTATGTAGATGGTTTAAAGCACAACCTATTGAGTGTCAGTCAAATATGTGATAAAGGAAATGAAGTGGTGTTTCGATCAAATGGATGTGTTGTTCATGAACTTGTTACAGGAGAGACCGTGATCAAAGGTACAAGAACTCCAAACAACTTATACATACTCAAAGGAGGACAACAATAGTGCTATCTAAGCAAAAATGATGAAAATTGGCTATGGCATAGAATATTGGGATATCTAAGCTTTTCTCAAATAATAAAAGCATGTAGACTCAAGGCCATTCATGATCTTCCAGATATCAACATCCCAGAAAATACAATGTGCAAACCATGTCAAATCAGTAAGCAAACTAGAGTTCACTTCATGCAAAAAGAAGGGTCAGCTAGTAAGTCTCTTGAACTTGTCCATATTGATCTATGTGGACCATCAAGGAAAAATTCACTGTTGTTAGATGAGTTACTAATCAAGAAAGAAAAAAGGCATTTATAGTTATAAATTAAATAAGAAATGAATGTAACTGACAGGAAACTAAATACAAACACACAAGTAATAACTCAGGATTTATGTGGTAAAACCCTGACAGAGTGTCAAGGAAACATCCACGGGGCAAGGGATTAGAATCTCTATTCAATCAATAAATGATTCTCCATACAATAGTTTGAGCATTCATCAATTTTATATATGAGCCTTTGCTACATAACTGCTGATTCGGTATGAAACTAACTTGTCAATAACTAATACAATTTACCCAAATTTACATTAATTGGTTGTCAACTACCAACAAACTCCACCTTGACAACAATTTTCCTAATCCCTTGTCCATGCCCATTCATCATCTTTTCTGCAAGCCAAGAGAAGCTAAACACCATTGCAACTTCTCTACTGTAACTGGCTTTATGAGTATGTCTGCACAATTCTCTCGTGTATGGACCTTTTGAAGAGCTACTCTTCCGCCACCGATCACATGTGTAGAAAAATGATACCTTACATCAATGTGCTTGGTTCTGCTGTGATAAGAAAGATTTGTAGCCACGTGAATAACACTTTTACTTTCACAAAGTACATTCACTTTCTCCTGCATCCTTCCAATCTCATCAAGTAGACCCTTTAACCAGATTGCTTCTTTACTGGCATCTGAAGCAGCTATATATTCTGCTTCGGTAGTGGACAATGCAACTGTTTCTTGAAGCTTTGACATCCAACTAATTTCTCCACCTGCAAGAGTAAATACATAACCTGTAGTAGATCTTCTTTTGTCCAAATCACCTGCATAATCAGCATCTACATATACGCAGACTAATCCTTCACTACCATTAAAGATGATGCAATGGTCACTTGTGCCTCTTAGATATCGAAGCACCCATTTCACTACTCGCCAATGTTCTTCACCTGGATTTTCCATGAACCTGTTGACAACTCCAACTGCATGCAAAATGTCAGGTCTTGTAGATACCATTGCATACATTAAGTTTCCTACATCATTTGCATATGTTACATGAGACATATACTGCTTTTCTTCATTAGTTTTGGGACTCAAAACTAAAGAAATCTTAAAATGGGAAGCTAATGGAACATTAACAAGTTTCACATTGTTCATACAGAACTTTTCAAGTACTTTCTCCACATACTTTTGCTGTGATAATCAAAGCTTACCATTTTTCCTGTCTCTGTGTATCTCCATGCCCAAGATATGTTTTTCTGCTCCAAGATCCTTCATATCAAATGTCCTAGAGAGTTGAGCGTTTAACCTGTTGATCTCTTCCATGTTTTTTCTTGCAATAAGCATATCGTCAACATACAAAGCCAAGATAATGAATATGCCATTGAAACTTTTGAAGCATACACAATGATCATACTCACTTCTAATAAAGTTTTGGCTTACCATGAAGGAGTCAAACTTCTTGTACCATTGTCTGGGAGACTACCTCAGACCATACAATGATTTCCCGAGCTTGCAAACTAATCTTCTACTGCGACCTTGTACAAAACCTTCTGGTTGTTCCATATATAACTCTTCATTCAAATCACCATGTAGAAAAGTTGTTTTAACATCTAACTGTTCTAACTCAAGGTTAAGTAATGCAGTTAGTGCCAACACAATACGAATAGAAACAAGTTTTACAACTGGTGAAAAAATCTCATGAAATTCAATACCTTCAACCTGAGAATACCCTTTTACTACTGGTATCGCCTTATACCTTTCGATACTTCCATCAAATTTTCGTTTCAATTTGAAGAACCATTTGCATCCAACAACACTTCTCCCTTTAGGAAGTTCTACAAGATCCCAGGTATTGTTCTTGGCTAAGGAATCCATTTCTTCTTCCATAGCCATTTTACATTTTTCGCTATCTGTATCATCTACTGCTTCCTGGTAACAAGAAGGTTCCCCATCTTCAGTAATCAAAGAAAAATATTCATACCTTTTGGGAGTTTTTCTTTCCCTTGTAGACCTTCTTAGAGTGACTTGTTGCTGAACTAGTT
Organism: Pinus taeda; assembly: GCA_000404065.3. NCBI lineage: Eukaryota > Viridiplantae > Streptophyta > Pinopsida > Pinales > Pinaceae > Pinus > Pinus taeda. The sequence continues at coordinate 19,916 of APFE030180562.1, read as the reverse complement.
CAGAAACTTGAACTGGTTCAAAACTTCAACAACTTCATTTGTATCTTCAACACCTTTTTCTCCAGAAGTCTCTTCTTCCTTTTGACTGTGACTGAAAGGTCTAGCCTCCAACTGAACTTGTTGATTTCATGATACCTATTCCTGTTCAATTCTTTCAACATTTGATTTTAAAAGAGAAGATTCATCAAATGTTACATCTCTACTAATGACTATCTTCTGTGATGTAGGATCCCACAACCTGTATCCTTTCACTACATAGTCATACCTAACAAAGACATAACATTTCGATTTTGGATCTAATTTTGAATGCTAATTTTTAGGAATAAGAGAATAAGAATCACAACCAAATATCCTTAAATGTGAAAATTACAAAACTGACCTGTCCAAACCTCTTCAGGAATTTTACAATTAATTTCTACTGAAGGTGATCTGTTAACTAAATAACAAGCAATGGATACTGCTTCTGCCCACAACCCCTTTTGCAAGTTAGCATTTCTGATCATGCTTCTGGCTCTTTCCATAAGAGTCTGATTCATACATTTAGCAATACCATTATGATGAGGAGTATAAATAGCAGTTCTGTGTCTAACAATTCCTTCATTCTTACAGTATTGTTCAAATTCTATTGAAGTGAATTCACCATCATTGTCAGTTCTTAAACATTTAATTAATTGCCTATTCTTTTCTCTACCATTACTTTAAATTGTTTAACGACATTGAATACATCATCTTTCTTTTTTAGCATAAAGACAAAAACTTTATGAGAGAAATCATCAATAAACATTAAAAAATATAGAGCACCTCCATATGATACAACAGGAGATGGTCCACACAGATCAGAATGAATATAGTCTAAAATATCTTTACTATCATGATTTCTAGTTTTAAATCTTTGTTTACACTGTTTTCCATACACACAATGTTTACAGAAATCCAACTTCAAACATTTCAGATCGGGAAGAGATTTACATTTCATCAGTATCTAAAGACCTTTCTCGCTCATGTGACCCAGTCGTTGATGCCATAAGCGAGTACTTGCTTCTTCTTTTTCTGACACAATCATTGCTTCACTGATCTGAGTATTTCCTTTGAGTTTGTAAAGATTTCTGACCTTTTCTGCTTTCATAACAACTAGGGTGCCTTTAAAGACTTTCAGCACGCCATTCTGACCTGTAAACTTATAACCATTTGAATCCAACACTCCCAAAGAAATCAATTTTTTCTTCAAATCAGGTACATGTCTAACACTAGTTAATGTTTTAACTGTGTTATCATACATTTTAATCTTGATATTTCCCATCCCAACAGTCTGACATGATACATTATTACCCATAAACACAAAACTACCATTTACTTTTTCATATGAAGTAAACCAATTTCTGTGTGGATACATGTGATGAGAAGCACCAGAGTCTAACAGCCGGCTTTCAACACCCTGAGAGTCATTACATAAAGTTTCATCCATCATACATAATTCTTCAGCAAATAAAACTTCATCTATCATACCTGAATCAACCTGATTTGCTTCCTTCTTCGGGTTATCAGATTCTTCTCATTTCCAATAGTCTTTCTTCAGGTGTCCAATTTTATTACAGTGCCAACATTTTTCCTTACACTTCTTTCTCTTTGATTTAGATCTGGAAGACCCCCTTGTTTTTTCTCCTCTTTCCTTTGATCGTCCTCTAGCTATCATGGCTTCTGATGTAGTTGTTTTAGTACTGGATTTCCCTTGTACTTCTTCAGACAAGAGAGCTCCCACAACTGATTCAAATTTCAAAGAATTAGCATTGCTCAAGCTGATTGAAGTGACGAAGTGATGCCATGATTTTGGCAGAGAACACAGCAAGGTTATAGCTTTGTCTCCTTCCAGACTTTTAACTTCCATATTTGTTAATTGGCATATAAGTGTATTAAAAACATTCAAATGTTCTATAACTTTTAAACCCTCCTTCATTCGAAGACTGTACAGTTATATTTTCAAATAAATTCTATCGGTTAACGTCTTTGTCATATATAGTTTTTCTAGTTTTTCCCATAAACCTGAAGTTGTACTCTGTTCAACAATGTTGAAGAGAACTTCATCTGCCAGGCATAACTTGATGGTACTGAGAGCTCAGGCATCCAAGTCCTCCTAGTCTGAATCAGTCATGCTTGCAAGTTTCTTATTTGCCTCATCCAATGCCTTGTGCAACCCTTGTTGCACCAGCAAATCCCTAACTTTCAGTTTCCAAAGAGCAAAGTTGCTCTTGCCCGTGAATTTCTCCACCTTGAACTTTGCATTTGACATCTTGGCCATTTTTCCTCCTAGGGTTTCTCAGCTAGGTTTCCTCCTTTCTAAAAAAATCTCAGTTTTTTTTTTTATAATTTGAGCCTAGAGCCTGTTTACAAATTTAAAATTTGAGCCTGGAGCCTGTTTACAAATTTCTGAATCTCCCCTTAAAAAAAAAAAACTTCGATCCAGATTTTAGTTTTCTAAATTCTGTTTATATTTCTCAGAGATTTATTCAAAACAGATTTATGAATCCCCCCTTTAAGGAAAAATTTGATTTTGATTTCAATTTTTTGGATTTTGTTGTCTTTCTCAGAGAAAAAAAAAACTAATTTTTGGAAAAAAAATTCCACTGGTTTTTGCCCAAATTAAAAAATTTCTAGAAACTTTACTTTTGAAGAAAAAAAAATAATTTTTCACAAATACCTAGATTACTCGCTCCACGCAGATATACCCAGATTACTTTAGCAATCTCCTTGACAGCTCTAGTAGCAACATTCAATGACAGGTCCACAACAGGCTATGCCCTCCAGCACGGCTTCAACACTCCATGACGGCGCCAGGCAAAGCCCTCCTTTCTACTCCAACACGCACTTCCTCTATGCTCCAGCACATAGAGGTAAAAAATAACCATGTAGGCTCTTCCTAATGGCTCCCTCTCTACTCCAGCACGCAGACTTGATAGAGCCTCCTTGCTCCACGCCGTCTCCTCGCTCCACGTTGCAAACTGTGTCACCTCTGGTTTTTTAACACGCAGCAATGTAAAAGTAGAGTGGCAGTTGGTATTCACGTAGAGGGCATAGATTTGGTGGTAGGCTCCCTTGAGCACACAAAGGAAAAAAAATTACCATGCAACCTTTTCTTTCACACGCATTTCACTCAACTTGATTCAACTAAGCTCTGATACCATTTGTTGTTAGATGAGTTACTAATCAGGAAAGAGAAAAGGCATTTACAATTATAAATTAACTAAGAAATGAATGTAACTGACAGGAAACTGAATACAACCACACAAGTAACAACTCATGATTTACGTGGTAAAACCCTGACAAAGTGTCAAGGAAACATCCATGGGGCAAGGGATTGGAATCTCTATTCAATCAATAAATGCTTCTCCTTACAATAGTTCGGGCATTCATCAGTTTTATATATGAGCCTTCATTACATAACTGCTAATTCAATATGAAACTAACTTGTCAATAACTAATACAATTTACCCAAATTTACATTAATTAGTTGTCAACTATCAACAGTCACCTTGTGGAGAAGAATAATTTATTTTGTTCATTGATGATTTTTCCAGAATGTGTTGGGTAGGTCTTCTAAAGCATTAAGATGAAGCATTTAAAAAATTCAAAGCCTTCAAAGCTTTGGTTGAAAATGAATCAGATCGAAAAATCAAATGTCTTAGGTCTGATGTTATAGATCTAACCCAGAAATATATGATAATAGAAATAAAGCCAAGAAATAATAAGATCTGAATATATAGAAATGCTTCTTTATTGATCAAACCCTTAAAGTAGGGAAACACCATACATTCACTCCTTGAGGAAGGAGAACACTCCACAAGCCATATGCATGTTCATACAATATTCTTTGACATCTCTCAATGGAGAGTCTCTAGCCTCTATATAGGTCTCATACATACAATACCATGGGTCATTACCATGGTTCCCTTAATACCATCTATCTAATACCATGGGCTTATTACATTATTGTTAACTACTTGTGGTCCCTTACATGATATGGGTTAACCACCTTATTTATTCTATGGCCCGTCCAATTTACATTATCCCTTGGTACCTCCCTTTGTACCCATATTATCCCCCTAATATAGCTAATTTCCCCCCTTAACATGTTTCGTCCCCGAAACATGGGAAGAACACAAATAATAAGATCTACTCAAAAGAGTAGTCCACTGGTACCATGCACGTGCATCTAACCATCCCAGAGAAAGGTGAACCATCGATCTAGCTAGTAACTCACTCGCTTGAGATGGAAGCTGACCGTCGCAACTCTTTTGTGTGGATCGTCGCTCCTCTCTATCTGTCATGCCGGGGTTGTTGTCCTTGTGGCTAATTTGTTGCCATCTTGTTGGTTTTTTTCTTGCGGGGTGATGTGGGTGGTGATATGTTGAATTTTTAACCCACGATGTCTTTTTCTTTAATTCACCACCTAATGGAGCCTGATTGGTAGTGGGTACATGTTGTGGCTTCTTTTGTTGTTGCTTATCTTACAATATTACTTCAACCACTGAGTCCTCGTCCAATGTAACATTTTCTGCTTCAACCTCCTTGGACTCTACCTGTTTTTCTGGTACTTGGTTTGATGTTTGTGTTTGGCTGTTGACCATCAATGGTTCATCATCTGATATGTTAGTCGCTAGAACATCTTCTGCTTTAGCCTCCTTGGACTCTACCTGTTTATTGATGGAAATATCTTGTAATGTAATTTTCTTCTTTTTATACCAGAGCTTCAGGAATTTCTTCTACACAATAATATTTATAGTACCGACCGATTCCATCCAAGGGTATCCCAAAACAACATCCTCATTAGCCATATCTGAAGCATAAAAATCAGAATGCAGTACATACTTGTCCATAGAAATCTTCAGATCTTTATAAACTTGAACATCCTCATTATCAACCTCTATGTTTTCAATCTGTTTTGCTGAAACTTGCAATTTTTTTGCCAAATTAACATTGATAAAATTACGCTGACAACTAGGATTTATAGACACAATGATTTTCTCCTACTAAATGAATCCATGAACCTACAATAAGGAAATACCAATAGAAAATAACCCCTTACATGTCCCATTCTCATGTTTTCTAGTATGAGACCATTTGTTTAAATGGACTCTTTCAAATTCTTCATTTGAAGGTTTGGACAACTGCTGGCAGTTAAGTGAGAACCACCATCTAGCAACCTCATCTTTCATACTAAGCACTACTGAATTCTTCCAAAGTGTCTCATATGTGAACTTTTGTCTCCGTATGAATTCTTCAATAGTAGGGCTATCATCTTTCCCTGTAAAATTAAGATCCGCCATGAAGAGTGTTTTGAAAAAAATTCACTTGGAAAAAATTTGAAATGGCCACAATTCCATCAATATTGCTTAGAATCCCTATTATGACCTATTTTTAGAAATGGAACAACCATTTTTGCATCTTCTCATGTAATAGAAATCCCGATCTAGGCACTAGAATTTCAGATCCGCGCTACAACTCTCCCACCATCACCAAATTTTTTGAAAAAAAGAGCTGATTTTAAATCAGTGATATCTCCCTCATTCGAACTTTGATTGGACTGATTTTTTTTAGAATTTGGGTATTTTTTCACAAGAAATCCAGATCTAAAATTAGATTTCGCAGATTTTGCCCCAAAACATACAGATCTGATCTGCAAATTCGTCGCCCCCAAAAATGTCTGCAACACCACTGATTTTTAAATTAGCGATATCTCCTTCATCCGGATTCTGATTTGGCTGATTTTTTTTTTGGAAATTGGGTAATTTTTCACAAAGAATCTAGATCTACAATTAGATTTTTCATATTTTTCCCCAAAACATACAGATCTTATCTACAAACTCGTCACCCTAGAAAGTTCCTGCAAAAAAAAAAAAAAAAAATTCTCCACTTTTGCCCAAGAAAGTGTTATGATACCACTTGTTATAGATCTAACCCAGAAATATATGATAATAGAAATAAACCCAAGAAATAATAAGATCTAAATATATAGAAATGCTTCTTTATTGATCAAACCCTTAAGGTAGGGAAACACCATACATTCACTCCTTAAGGAAGGAGAACACTCCACAAGCCATATGCCTGTTCAGACAATATTCCTTGACATTTCTCAATGGGGATTCTCTAGCCTCTATATAGGCCTCATACATACAATACCATGGGTCATTACCATGGTTCCCTCAATACCATCTATCTAATACCATTGGCTTATTACGTTATTGTTAACTACTTGTGGTCCCTTACATGATATGGGTTAACCACCTTATTTATTACTATGGCCCATCCCATTATTACATTATTCCATTGGGTACCTCCCTTTGTATCCCATATTATGCCCCCTAGGTATACTACATCTGATCGAGGAGGGGAATTTACATCGAATGAATTCTTTGACTTTTGTGAACAACATGGAATAAAAAGGCAATTCTCCCCCACAAGGACTCCTCAGCAAAATGGTGTGGTAGAAAGAATGAACATAACAGTTCAACAAATGGCTCGAGCTATGCTAGATGAATCTGGAACTCCTGCAACCTTCTGAGGTGAAGCAGCATTCGCTGCCATAAATATTCTCAACCAAGCAAATATTCAGGTAAATAGCACTCAAACTCCACATGAACTTTGGTATGGTAAGACTCCTACTGTAAAATACTTCAAAGTTTTTGGAAGCAAATGTTATATCAAAATGACTGATGAAAAACTGGGTAAGTTTGAACCTAGAGCAGATGAAGGTATTCTTCTTGGTTACTCTTCCATAAGTAAAGGATATAAATGTTATAATAAAAGACTTGGGAAATTTTTGAAACCATTGATGTTGTAGTTGATGAAGCATGCAAAAATCCAAAACAAATAAAAATAGAAGATTATGACAATGAAGAATATGAGGATTATTTTTCCACATCAAATCAATATGATATTGAACAAGAAACAAATGAAGCACCAGAAGAAGAGATAATGGTAGAGAAAAAGACTCCATCTAGGTATGTTTAGAAAATTCATCCAAAAACTCAAATTTTAGGGGAAAAAGAGGTAGGTGTACAGACAAGAAGAACTATTACAAGGACCTCAAGAAATCTAGCATTACTATCCTCCACCAAACCTCAAAATGTAAATGAAGAATGCAAATATGAATGTTGGGTCAAGGCCATGGATGAAGAACATGAGAAAATTGAAAAGAATGATACTTGGGAATTAGTTCCTAGACCTCATGATAAAAATATTATAGGAACTAAATGGATATTCAAAAACAAGATGAATGAACATGGAGAAGTCATTAGAAACAAGGCCAGACTTGTTTGTAAAGGATATGCTCAACAAGAAGGTATAGATTTTGAAGAAACCTTTGCACCTATCGCTAGACTTGAAGCCATAAGGATGTTTCTTGCTCTTTCTAGCTTTCAGAAATTCAAAGTATACCAAATGGATGTAAAATCAGCTTTCCTTAATGGATATTTAGAAGAAGAAGTTTATATTGAATAGCCAGAAGGATTCATTCTTGGAAATGATGCAAAACTTGTATGCAGACTCAAAAAGGCTCTCTATCCTGGTAGTACCGCCTTGACAAATATCTACACCAACAAGGTTTTACTAAAGGTTCAGCAAATAGCAATCTATATACAAAGATTGAAACTGATAAATTGTTGATTATTATTGTTTATGTTGATGATATCATTTTTGGCAGCAATGACTAATCCATGAGTCAGAATCTTGCTTCAGTAATGCAACAAGAATTTGAAATGTCCTTACTTGGTGAACTTACCTATTTTCTTGGTCTACAAGTTCAACAAAATAAAGATGGTATTTTTCTTTTACAAACCAAATATCTCAAATAGATCTTGAAAAGGTACGGAATGGAAGATTCTAAACCTGTATGTATCCCAATGATAACAGGATGCAGTCTTAGCTCAAATGATGAATCAACAACAGTACATCAACCAACTTACAGATCCATGATTGGCAGTTTGATCTATCTAACATGTACCCGACCTGACATCATGTATGTAGTAGGAATAGTTGGAAGATTCCAACCAAATCCAAAGGAATCACACCTTTAGGTAGTCAAAAGAATTTTCAAATATCTTCAAGGAACTCAGGACTATGGTTTATGGTATCCTAGAAATGTAGATCTTACTCTTCATGCATATACAGATGCAGATTGGGCAGGAAGTGTTGATGATAGAAAAATCACTAGTGGTGGTGCATTCTTTATGGGTTCTATGTTAGTTTCTTGGTTCAACAAGAAACAAAGTTCAATTGCTTTATCTATAGTTGAAGCAAAATATGTGGCTGTTGCATCTTGCTACACACAACTACTTTGGATGATGCAAACTTTGCAAGACATTCAGATCACATATACTCCACCTATCTCCATTCTATGTGATAACACAAGTGCCATTAGTATTTCAAAGAATCTAGTCATGCACTCCAAGACCAAGCACATACCCATCAAGTACCATTTTCTACGTGAACAAGTGCTTGAACCAAAGGTCAAATTGGAGTACGTTCCCTCCAAAGAATAGGTTGTTGATATATTCACTAAACCACTACCCAAAGAAACATTTGAATATCTCAGACACAAACTGGGAGTAGTTGCTGCATCATCTTGCTATTAAATCCAATTTTTTCAGAGAAAGGGTATTATATGCGTGTTTCATTAAGTATAATCGCATACACACGAACTGCAGGTTTCCACATTTTACGGCACAATGGAAACACGGGGTTTTCAATAATGCCCCAACGCAGGTTTCTGTGGGTCAAGGAGCATATATATTCTTCAGATAAGAAAAACAAAGGTAGCACAGGTTCACGGGGACCATTAGCCTTCACATACATTCAACATTGTTGGCATTCTAGCTATGACTTTAGATATTTATTCCATTTGTTGCTTAAGTCATGTAAAAGTCTAGGGTGTAATATCCCCACTTGGTTGGGAGATGGATGTATGTATGAATCATTGGTGATAGGAAGGTCATACTCACATAGTTGAGTTATAGAGTCATGTTATTCTTTTGGAGAATATTTTTGTATACTCTGCATGTACTTAGGGGGAGCATGGATGGTTTCAGTGCATCTTACCATATACAAAGGGGAGATCAATAAAAGAATTCAGAATATACTCAGCATATCTTGGTTTTCCCTTTGCCCTTGATATCAAAGGGGGAGAGTGTCTTGGTGTTGTTGTTGCCATCAAGTCCAAAGGGGGAGATTGTTGCATTATGTTACAGGTGTTGTCCTTGATGGCAACTCACTTAGATGACAATTCACCTTGCAGCAGGTCAACAGCAAAGGATTACAAATCAGACTCCAAATAATGAAGAAAGATAGGTATACACTGGTTCACTTTATCCAAGTGGTGTATACACGCGGGTTAACAGAACAAAAGTAGCGTATAATGTATACACGCACTTTCACATGAGGAAAAGTGCGTACATGTTGGAAAACCAAGTTTTTTGGTCCAAGGTATTTGATCCAAGGTATTTTTTTTCCAAGGTATTTGGTCTGAGGTATTTGGTCCAAGGTATTGACCCTAGGTATTTGGTCTAAGGTATTGGTCCTAAGTGGTTTTGGTCCAAGGTATTGAGAAAGGCCTAAGAGTATATAAGGAGGAGAAGATCATTAGGCCAAGTGTGCAAGGGATTGAATATTTGATGAAGTGTTAAATCATATATGTAGGTTAAGAAATTATGATGCTTTGCTTGATCTATTCTAAGGATGCACCTATGTGTTTGATGATGATTGATGGATCCGGATCATAAAGCCTGAAATGAATTATCATTGTGTGGTTTGATCATAGATATGAATACTGACACAAGTTTTATTCTTTAAATACTATGATCTGGGTATGAATGAAGTCTGGAATGTCTGTGAAGTTTTAAGTTAGTATTTATAGATGTGTACATTGTTCCGCCTTGATAAAAGCAGGTACACATGCTGGTTCGACACATCGAAGTAGTGTATACATTATGAACTAAGATGTTTTAAGTTGTAGTTGGATCTGGTTGTTGATACAGAGTTATGTGTTATGTTTTATGTCCTGGTGACTGCATTCTGGTGACAGTATTCTAAATGTTCAGATTGATTGATTATGATTTGCTTCAGTGATGATGGATGAGATCTAATGACATATCAAGATCATAATGACATATCATTATGTGATCTGATAATGGATGGGATAGATCTGATTGCTAACACATGTTTTATCCTTTATATGTGATGATCTGGGTATGGATGAGGTTGGAAAGTGTAGTGAAGTTATAAGTAAGTATTTGTAGATCTATACGCAGGTGCGCTTTGGTGAAGTTGTGTATACACGCTGGTTCAGCTCCTCCAAGTAGCGTATACACTCTGGTGCATGGTTTAGAGGTTATACCTGGTTCATAATGGTGATGCAGTGTTCTAGGCTCAGATCTGTGTAATGGTTATAGTGATCTATATGTTCCAGTTGATTGGTTGAAGACGATTAAATGTATTTGATGGTTGTATTGAAATGGTGTTGATGGGTCCAATATGAAAATTGGATGAAATGAGGCCTTCATGTGTATTGTTGTGTACCAGAAGCATCCAGTCTGAAAATTTATGAAACGTGGTCCCTGGAGGAAGAAAGAAGGTCGTAGCCTTTTGTAGGTCAGTGCCTACGTACTAGTAAACATATTGGCTAGTGCAAAAGTTAGAGGGTTGTAGCTCCCTTCAAGTAGCAGCTGGAAAATGAGAGAATGTTGTAGCCTTCTGCAGGTGTGTGCCTGCGTATTGGCATGAGTATGCACCAGTACAAGATTGTAAACATATTTTCTTATTATTAAAAGAAGACAGAGATGACAACAGTAGGTGGTTTTTACCCACATTGGGTTTCCACCTTATATCTTGGTGTTCGTGTGTGTTTGTTATATGTGATGGTTTGTTCTATTATTAGTGCACATGGTTATTGTTTATATGGTTAATGAAGTACTGATGCACAAATTAAAGATTAACATATGATGAATTAACTGAATCATAATTTTGCTGGATATATGCTGGTTGCCTTAAATACAGTTGCGTGTACACGAGAGTTACCTTCATTGAAGTAGCGTACAAAAATCACAGTATGAAATTAAGAAGTTATTGATTTGACTAATACTGATTTACCCCCTCTCTCAGTATTATTTCCAACAATGATGCCTATCCATGCCATGCTTCCTTAAGGATATTTAATCTTGTTGCATGGGTATTAGTTGTATAATACTTCCATAGCCCTTCCCTTGGCAACCCTGCATAAGTCCATCAAGATATGGTTAAAAAATAAGCAATTAACATTAAATCAAAATTACCTTTATGATGGTCTTTCATCATGACATCTTTTTGTTTTCATCAACGTCCTGCATTTATATTTACACATCTCCAAAAGATATATACTATCAACGGTCTCTTTCTTTTTTATACTTCATCAGGGTATTCATATATTTCATGGAGACATCATAGTCAAATATTTCAGTCCTTGGATGTTTATTTCCTTTTCCATAGTTACATATTTCATGATCTCTTCCTTTCTTTCTTCGCAAATTTCCTTTCTAGTATATTTCAATTAGAGTTACTCCAATTTTTATCAACCACCTCATATTTCATATGAGGACATGTTATGTTGATAGTCAATATGTGAACCATTCCTTCCTACATGCTTCCTCAAGAGGAGATCCTTCCTTTTGAACATGCTCTCGAGGTAGAGATTTATTTCATAATATATGCAACCATATGACATAACTAAATTTTATCAAATACAAGCATACATACAACATTTTCCTTTAGGTCATCTAGACTTCCTTCAATAACTTCCTTGATTGAAATAAATTTAATCATCTTGACATTATTTTCATCTTATCACATCATACCTTTATTCCATGAATCCCATACAAGGTAGAATTCTCAGTGAAACACTTGTTCCTTTCAATAGGCGAACCTTCCAATGAAGATTCCAACAAAGGATCTTCATCATACTCATCCAATTTTTTTTTCCTTTTAACTGGTGTATGATGAACTTTGTATTAGATGACATTTTATTCTTCTATAGGTGACTGTTATAGCTATCTTTCATGCTTCTCTACAATGATGTCATGATCTCTTGCTTTCAATTCTTCTATGATGCCATGATGCATCCTATTGTGCTCCTTCGTGACTCATGATAGCCATATCTTACAAAAGAAAACTTGACAAATAGAAACTTTAAAAGAACTAGGCGAGGAAGGCTATCTCAATCATAGTAGATATCTTTTACTTCCTCTTTCTTGGATTTATTCTTTGCAGCTTCTGTTGTGAAGGAAAATCCCCTCTGTGGACAAAGGTGATCCCTCTAGCCTAATGAGTGGTTCTAGCAACAAACTAAAAAAACTAACATACACTTTACTAGCCTATGTTTGACAAATGTAGAAGGAAGGAGAAACCTACCTTGTTCTGATGCTAATTGTTTGATCCTTAGAGATGGCTTTGAATCTTTTGCTCCAGGCCTCGCTCCTTAGTTTTTCTTCACGTCCGAAAACCTGCAAGGAAGATCAAAGTAATATGCAAGATACGAGAGAATATATGGCATACATTAAACATAAACTACTTAAAAGATCAAGGAACATTAAGCTAATAGCATAAAAATTTACACGACTATGGAAAAAGAACATTAGATGTATGTATTAATAGGCTAAAAAGGGAAGCATACAACCTATGCCTTGATGTTGGAGATATCCTTTTGGTGGATGCCCAAGTCCAAGAAAAGACTCTTCAAGAACTCCTCCAAGCTCGAATGGGTAGCATGCAAGCATGGTCTCAGCATAGGAATGCAACAAAAAAATGACCAACCATTTGGGGATGGAAGGGAGTGAATATATAAGAAGGGAGAGGGAGTTAGGGATCCAAAAAATAGGGAGGAAGGTCCACATATCAAGGGGAAAAACCATGATGATAAGATCAAGAGGCCCAAATGAGAGAGCTCGACCATATTAACGACAACCAATATCCAGCTCGTTGTTCACAAAGGTTCTAGTGAGCGAAGCTTCTCCTCCAGTTTGGGAAAACCTGCCAAAAGAGTTTCAGCATAGGTTTTCCTATGAAAACCTATGATGGAAGTGCCAGTGTATAATTGAGAAACCTTCCATCAAAATAGGAAGGAAATGGAGAAAAATGTGTTGATGCCAAAAATTAGGTTTTTAGGCAACCTTCTCCAGAATGGATTCAAGGTAGTTTTCCTTTGATTCTTCAGGGAGGTTTTGGCTGATATATCATGATGGATATGCTGCACAATAGTCAATGTTTTGGCACTTAGGGATATGGTATGGGAAGTGAATAGGAAATATGACAACATAATGTATAACAGATGCCCCTAAGGCATGGAGGCAGAACATGCAATGATGGCTAAGATGCTTCACAAGTTAGTGCAAGGATAAGAACAACACCATTAGGAGACTTGCAAATCAAGCATATACATATATATAGACATATGTGACATCTCTGATGATCATGCCTAATGATAAATGAATATGCATCTAACAATACATGAATATGTGGTATGGACACAACCATCAATATAAAAGGGATCATGTGCGAAGATCCTCGGTATGGTCATATCCATCCTAATAGAAAGGATCATCAATATGGACCCATGGTATGGTCACAACCATCCATCCAGAGGAAACATGTGTACAATAATGAATGACTTATAACTCCATGTAACCTGGACTTCATTAGAAAAAATCCAGGATCTTGTGCTCTATCTCGACCCAATCAATGTACGAATTCTAACATGCGAATAGATGTGTCAAAGTAGAACATAATCGAAAACCACCTTATTATCGGTCAATGATGTAAACCGTTAACAAGCATGAGAGAAACCACCAATGATGACAATGGATCTCAAGGTACAATTAGCACAATCCATGAATGTGAAAAATGAAGCTGAAGTCGAACATCCATGGAATCATTCGATCGAAGGTCAATGATGTAAACTTGTCATTAAATGTGAAAAACTTGCCATTGAGGCATGCAAGCTCGAAGGTACTAGAAGGTAGTTTCTAGATCATCTTCCTGGATAATGAGATGAAGTCGACAGGAAGTGATCCATTGAAGGAGGGAATAATGAATCCCACATCATTGAAACGAAACAAAAGTATGTAGTAGAGTAGATAAGTGTGATCCAGGACTGTGGCAAAAAGTTAGACAATGTATAGGTGGTAAAGAAATGCAGATAGAACTTCTCTTGAACATATCGGCGACACGACTCTAGAGTTTGGCAATATTTGACTCGACATAGGATCAAAGGTCATGATGACTGAATGGTATGATCATATGAGAGGAAAAATGGATTCCCCAAATGTAGGAAGGCAAGTGACCAAGTGAGGATGTCTGAAACATGAAACGAGTAAGAGATAAGTGTAATGTTCAAGAGCGACATGCTGCCTTTATAGAATACAAGAGATGAACACTTTCAATTTTTCCCCCACCATTTCTAGCGAGTACCCCATATATTTTTATATTGCAAGCTTGAAGGGGATAACATATGCAATCCATATACATTCAACCTTCGGATGAATCCATCCTAGTAAGTTTTACGAGCCCTAGGAAAGAGGAACTCATCCTTGTCATGGTGACAAGTCCTGCATTGTTTAAGTTTTACGAGTCCAACGAAGGTGAAACTCGACATATTTTTCATGTTTAGATAGTTTGAAAAAAATCAAAAAAGAAAAATCCAAAGGTCCCTTTTCATAAATCGTCTCTTGAACTAAGAAAGGTAGAAAACAATATCCAAGAGAACCTCTTAGGCATGTTGGCTAAGGTATTCCTTTTTCGTACAATAGTCTATCTCAGTCCGAAAAAAGGCTAAAATTTTACTGAGTAGACATCATTTCATTTATTTTTATGAGTTTGAAATGACAAGTACTCGTTAATATTTTCATTTTTCGAGAGTCACAAAAGAGCTTAAAGATGACTCCAGGGGGTCACTTTTTCATTTATTTGATGAGTCTGAAAAAGTGATAAAATAAAAAGTGTTGAAGCAGTCAAGATAAATCATCATCACCAAGAACATATGACTTTTTGTTGCACAAGGAAACACAAATAGGAGAGCGTACAAGAAACAAAGGTGTCTAAACACGAAGAAATCTCTCCAAGGCTCAGGAGAAATAAGGAATGATGATGACCACCATTCTAGGGATTTTACTTAAGAGACATAACCTCGGTAATACTCTCATCAATGGGACATTTCTAGTTCAAGGGATTGGGAGAATCCCAAGAACCAAGAAAAGGGGAACGTGAATACACATCTATATGCATACTAATAGTAGTATGACTTTCAGAAGCAGTTTCCAAAGCCAAAACAATAGCTTGTTAATATTGTTCTGCTGGGTTGAGTGGCATAACATCACCAAAATAATCAACTTGATCGGGAGAAGGAACGATCCAAGGATCGTAAGAATTAGAGATCATGTTGATAGAAGCTACATGAGGAGGTGGGAGGGAAAAAGTTCCCATAAGAGAAAAGTCTTTAAAAATACTTGCCCCAATGCTTTCATAAGGAATGTCAGTATTTCCCTCATAAGGAATGTCAGTATTTCCCACATATGGCACGTTTCCATTTGATGAACCGAAAGAGAAAAAGGCTAGTTGATCAACGGTGACTATTTTCCCTTCATGAGGAAAATGAAGCACGCAAAACAAAGAAGAAACCACACAAAACTTATCATGAGTGAAAATTCATCCAAGTAGAAGGTTATAATTCAAATTCACATCAACGACTTCTACTTCTAGTTTGACAATTTTCCCTTCCAACGTGATGGGAAAACTCATGAGACTACCGTAAGGGAGAGATCCTATGTCATCAAAGGCTTCTAAGGTGTTTGGAGACTGGTTGAGAGGCGGAGAGCCTCTAGCTTTCCAGCATGAAACATACCTGATGGAGGTGGAAGCACCCTCATCAATCATAGTTTTATGAATAGTCTTCCCTTTTATAATGAGTTGGATAAAAAATTCAAGTTGATGGGGAAGGTGAGGAACACGATTTTCCAGGTCAAAAGTAATCAAATTTGAATTCACAGGGTCAATTCCTCCTATAGCAGATAGTAATGATTTATGTTATGTTGGAAAAGTTTGGAGAACTTCCAAGGGAGACATCGTTGAAGGCACTTGAGCTAAATCTTCGACAATATTGTAATACTGGGAAGCTCATGCATTCAGATTGTAAGATGATTTTTGAAGTACACCCTTGGGAGGCGGTCGGAAAATGGAGTCAGTACTAGGTCTCTCAATATGAAGAAGACCAGAACTAGGCAGAGTAGAAGTAGAAGGTGTATCAGTAACTTCTTTCTCCACAGTCTATATTTGAGGAGTTTGATAGTATTTTGACTGAGTGGCAACAAAAATAGGCACCATTCCACTCATGTAAACCTGAGAACCCGAAGATGTGGAAGATTGCGGTTGTTCTACCAATTGGTTTTGCTATTATGGGAAAGGTTCTTTCAATACAGTCGATGTCCCTTGAGTGCCTTTTAACAAGCGAATATCTTCCGCATGACGAGGACAATCCTTGGTATAGTGACCTTCCTCACAAGTGAGGCAATGATATTTGGGCTTATGTTTAGATGCATCATCAATAGATGACTTTGGTGGATCATGTTTTTGGGTATTAGATTTTGCTTTTCCTTTGCCCTTATTTTTGCCTTTAGAGGCTTTGTTTGTCATGGTAGATTGAATGGCATTAACCTCAGAGGTTTTACTAGGATTTGGAGAGGGATTCGAAGGAGGATTGGATGCAGAATTCGAAACAGATTTTTGTTTCGAAGAAGTTTTATGGGAAGTTTGAGTCACTGATCCAATAATACCATCAAAAAGTGGTACATACAGAGGTTTAGAATATGTGAGATCTGTAGATGGCCTTAGATCATCAGGCAATAGATCATATAACGTTCCAGATTGGAAATACACCAAATATAAAGATTGGGAACAAGAAATGGCTTGATCTTCAGTTACACAACCTCCCATAGCTATGTCTTCAGCAATTTTGTTGACAAATGATTTGGTAAACCATTCAGTAAATAACTCATCAGGTATATCAAACTTGATAAGGTGACGATGATGTCCCCATTCATGGATATGATCAGAGATGTGGGTAGTAGTATTATATTTCAAAGTTGTAAGTAGATGGGTACCAGTTTCATAATGAACTGGTAACTGGAAGTAAGGAAGGCCATTCCCAAAGAATTAAAGTCTTGATAAGCACCACGAGGCAACTCGATGTACCATTTCACGGCAGGACCTGTAAGGGTGCATTGAAAAAGATGTAGAACAGAGTCATCAACCCAGGAATTAGATAAACACCATAAATGGTAAGTCATAGCGTGGGCCTGGGGGTATTCTCCAAATTTTCATCAAAATTTTAGACAATCACCAGGGATCTTAGTAGGAACTAGAGGCCAATAGGGCGAATGAAGTATTGGATCATTGCTGAGCCTTGACACATCCGATTCCATCCTTGCTGGTATGGGTTATGCCTCGAAAGTGGCAGATTTTGACCATAAGGAGCTTGATATTTCCCCCACTGAGGGGTATTCTGACCATACAAAGGTGGATTTTGCCCCTAAAAGGGTGGGTTTTGACCAAGGTAAGGTTTATACTGACCTACCATAGGTTGTTGAGAACCATAAGGAGGATAAATAACTTGTGCGGCATATGGATTATAAGGTTGTTGTTGCAACTGTTGACCTTGTGGCTGCAAGGGTTGGTTTTGATGCTACAAGGGTTGTCCTTGTTGCTGCAATGGTTGGTGGTAAGGAACTTTTTGCACATAAGGTCCTTGTTGTACAAAAGTTTGTTGTTGTACATAAGGTTGATGTTGTTGAAACATTCCTTGTGGAATTTGCTAAGTTCTAGGTTGGTATTGATAATTTCTAGCTTGATTTTGACCAGATGCCCGAAATGAGGGATTTGAACTAGGCCACATTTGGGGACCTACATGTTGAGTAAAGGATGGATTTTGAGGTTGTTGAGAGGCATACAAAGGGTACGACTGTTGGTAGGGTATCCAAGATGAAAGAGGATGTTGATACTGGTTTTGGCCTGATCCAAATGGAATTGATGATCCACCAGGACAAGGTTCACTACAAACATTTTGACTAGCTCCAGTAGCATGAGTTTGAGGTGCACTCACATAAGCTCCACCAGAAAAAAGAGGTACATAAGGTGGAGCTAGTTTTTGCCCCCCATGTGGTGGGATAGGTGGTGGCACATATTGTCCAATTAATGGAGGACCTTGAGAACCTATAGGGACATTAATTGCCCCAACCATAACTATTGGTTGTATAGGAACTAATGAAACTGCAGTCAGTAGGAATTTGAGAGGACATGTTTGAAACAAACAGACTAGAAGTGGGCATGGTTCCCAATGACCAAATGGGATTGTGATAAAGTGAAGATGCACTTGGAGTGCCTGAAACTAATTGAGCCAAAGATGTATAACCAACTGGAAACAAAGGCTTACTGCTTTCAGGGGGTGGTGGAGGTGAAACACTTCCCACATATAGATAACCTTCAGGTGGAAAGTCACATTCAGAAACATTGTCAACACCAGGAGCATGAGTAGTTGAGACTTCTAGAGGACCTTGAGAAGAGGCTAGAAACTCACCTTCTGAAGCCATGGGTGGAAACAATTGGCGAGGAGGAATCCGAGATGGTTGTGGAGATAGCTCCAAAGGTACACCGATATTATCATATGGACTATATGGTCTTTGAGAAGATATATCTAGTGGATCAAAAAGAGGATTCAAAGGGAATAAAACAAACCTCTATGGACTCTCAATGGTTTCTGGATCAGATTCCAAAGATGATGATGAGTATCGAGGTGGAGGACGAGAAGTAAGGGGTTGGATACTTGGGACAATTCCAAGTTCAAGACCTTGGGCTTCAAGTGACAATGAAAACTCAAGATGAACTCCTTGTGATGACCCTTCAGTGTCATATGATGAAGGGGAAATGTAAGGTGAACTTGATGGTTCAGCCACAATGACCTTTTCTCAAAAACAATAAGGGATGGTTGATTTGAGCCTACAATTAAAATTTACTATTAATCACAGAATATGAGGCCAAGGATAATTGTATAGGTAAGTGATGTTATCGTGAGCAGTTAAATTTTAGAACTTAAAAACAAGAAAGAAATAAAAAAGGGTGCATTATGCAAGAGGGTTTACCAAGTATCTGTGAACCGCTATATACACCTTATCCAAAACCAAGGACTTAACCTTAGTTTGTAGGTTTCTGTGGAGTGGTTTTTGAGAAGATGAAATCGGATGATCCACAATGTTTTCCATTCTTTTGTCGACGTTTCGAGCCTATAACAAGACTCATCATCAGGACTTGCTTGTACAAAGAAGGGATAAGCGAGAAACAAATAAGGTTAAGTAGGGTTATGGGTATAAGCCGACTTTTATTGTTTAATCATGTTTACTTTATTTATCTAATTTTAATGTTTTTATGTTATTATACTTATTTATCTATATATGTTATTATTGTTTATTCTTTTGTGTTTATTAATGATTATATATTATGCTATATATTTTATTTGTTTATTGTTTATTGCTGTATTAATTCCATTATATTTACTTTAGTATGTTATATTTCTTTGAAATTAATTTTAAGAGTTTTTATAATTATATGTAACTTATTTTATTTATTTTTATTATATTGTATTTTTATAATTGTCTAATCATATTTAATTAATATTTATTTGTATTAATATTAGAGTATATTTCATTTTTATTAATTAATTGGTTAAATATTTGGATATATATGTATTTATTTAATTTGTATTAATTTATTTATTTCTTAATATATTTAATCTGCACATATTGAATTATAATATATGTATCTATATGTTTTTTTATTTATTATTATTATATTCAATT
>APFE030180559.1:47739-77634 GCA_000404065.3 Pinus taeda | reverse complement strand
TTTTATTTTGTTAAAAGAATTGGCAGGAACTTCCCAACCTCTGTTTTACATAATCAATAACCATCCATCAATGATATAAAGAATAAAAGATACACAACAAAGGCCAAATATGTTTTTATTGTATACCTATGTTCTAGGACTCATCTAACCTTACTAGTGCAAAGAGCTCACCCTGAAAAAATAACATCCACGTAGAACTTACACAAATTTTTAAAATCAAGCTCCAAGTAAACCAATCAAAATATGAACATCCTTTTAATCATTAAAATCTTTGACTTAAAATAAAAGTGGCCTAGAATTGAATGTTATATCAACCATGTCAAGTAACTAACATCGAGTGAGAAATACAATCCATGCATATTGGATTAGTGAAATAATTGATCTTGTAAATCTCAAGAACAAATGACTTAGAGCTAAGAAACACAAATAAATGACTTAGAACTAAGACATGAGGTTTCCCTTTCAAACCTGTCATTAAATAAGTCTTCTCTATGTCACTTACCATTAAACATTTTGTGATACTAGGTGGAAGTGATATTGTAACATTAACCTCTGATAGTCTGTTTCCACGACTACTTCTCAAGATCCGCTCCATTACTAGAATTTGGGTCTAGATAAGATACATGCAAAAACCAACAACATGAAAATGAAATCTACATCCTTGTAAAAAAATGGGAGGAAAAAAAAATCCACAAACTGAAGAAGACTGTAGGATACCTCATTCCTGCAACATGATTTCCTTGTCATGAAAAATAAAAAAATAAATTAGGAGAAATGTAATTTTTGCCACATTTTGACAATGAAATCTTTTGCATATTATATGAACAATTGATGAAAAGAGTCAGCTAAATCTTGTCAACATCAAGATTATAGTAAAACAGAAAGGAACCGCTCCAACACATATATAATCGTAAACATAAGTATATATACATATAAGTATTTAGTGAGGACATTGTATTTTGTGAAAATATGGAAGTCAAATCTTTTAAATAACACAATTTATGGTACCACTGCCTTACGAAGTCCATTCAGGAATTTATTAAAAGTTCAAAGTTCAAAAAATTAACATGTAGCCTAAAAAAGCTCAGATTTGAAAAGGAGATAACCCAAAGATGTAGAGTATATATCTCACATTTATATATCCTAATTTCCATACATTGAAATGACACTTTTAGCATACTATTGTGAATTCAGTCCAAAATGTTGGAAAAAAATATTGATGGTTATTTTGCTAATATAGAAGTTTTATACATGCATTTATTTAAACAGTTAGCTTGCAATCTCTAACATATCTAAGGATGCACACAATACATTGCATCTTTAGCACTGGTGTGTGAACTTGAGACAACAAAGTCCAACATTTAACAATTTTCCTACAATATGCACTAGCCAAACAGGTGAACACTAGTATTGTAGGTATGTGTTATGAATATATGTATTGCAGGCCAATAAGAGTATGGTTGGAATAGTCATGTCCAACCTTCCAAGTTTTCCTATAATTTGCGCTGATCTAATAGGTGAACAATAGAACTGTAGGTGTGCATTATGTATCACTTACCTATATCCAACACCTTCAACATAGAAATTTCAAATAATATGTCCAGAACTGGTAGGTAATTTGCAAAATGAAAGAGTTGGCTTGATTATTTTTGGAGAAGACTATATTCTTACATTATTCAATGCAAATTCATGACACTTTTCCAAGCTTAGATTGAACAAAAAGGAATCAAGCTAGAAGGTTATTTGAAGAATCCTTACTTAGCTAGGGTAAAATGTTAGCCCTTTCTTGTCAAAAAGCATAAATGTAAAAACTTTAAGAAATTCAGTGAAGGGACTGTAGAAATGTTCTTATCAAACCACTAACATAAACAAAGCTAAGAAATATTGCTTTGTAAAAGAGATATTCATGGTAAAATTAAAAAGAAAATGACCTCTTAGCATAGTTAATGCACTAGTTCTCATGTTGTAGTGTCCCAGGGCATGCGGGGGACTACAGGGAGTGCTCATGTACATCTAGAGAATAGATGGGGAGACATCGAGTTGTATTCAGGAGGACTATAGGAAATGAGGGGCAGATCCTTGAGGTACCCAACCTCTTGGATTATACCTTGCTACGGGAGCCTCAAAGAGAGAGTAGCAGGACTGACAGATGTGGGTAGAGACAGATGTGGATGAAGCAACAGAGAATGCTACAGTGTAGGAGTCCCCGGGTAGCATGAGGCTAGAAGGCTGCAATAGTGCGAGCCTTAGTTGGAGTCACAAAGGGGCCCTAGCTGCAGTCATGAAGGGAGTCCTAGACATAGTCTTGAAGGAGCTCTAGCCACAGTTAAAAAGAAATCCCTAGTTGTGGTAAAAGGCGGCCCTAACCGCAGTCAAAAGGAGGCTTAGCCACAGCAAGGGAGAGGCCTAAGATGTAGTCAAGAGAGGAATAAAGATGTAGTCAAGATAGGCCAGATACACAACAAAAGGAAGGCTCTTATCCACAGCAAAGGAGGCCCTAATCCGTAGCAAGAGGCAGACCCTTATCAACCATCAAGAAGAAGCATAAACTTGCAGCCAAGAGAGGCCCTAGACGTTGTCAAAGGGAGGCCCTAGCCACTGCAAGAAGGATCCATAAGACAACAAGAAAGAAGCCCTAGAAGCAACGTGGAAGTCTTATGTTTTCTTGTAGGTACAATGTGTGAAAGAGAGTTTGTTTTGAGTGTTGTTCTTGGGTGCTCTTGTAGGGAGAAAGGCTAAAGTTTGAAGTTTAAGATCACAACATGAAGATGCATTCAACGTGGGTGAAATAGGGTTGTTCTGTAGCCATTCCAGGAAGATTGAAGGGCTAAAAAGAGGCTGAGTATCTTGATTGAAGCTTCAACTAAAGGATGACTTAGCTTAATAAATTTCACGATGGCATTTTACAATTAGATACTTATGAGTGAATCCAACTCTTATTATTGGAACTTATCCCAGTGTCTTGATAGGTGGGATATAGAGGACAAATATGATCTCCCTTTCTCCATTGCTTTCCTCCCACCTTGAAAATCGAAAGGGGACATAATAAATTTCATATACACATACTTAATAGATATATATTCCCAATCTCTTGCCATCTTCTAGTGGAGCATGCATATCCCTATTTATTCTCCACATGCCTCCGGGTGGATCTCTCTATCCCTATAGTGCCAACAAAAGGATTTGGATGGTAAGGGTTTCTAGCTAGTTTTTTGAGCCTCTATATTTACATCTATTTTTTCTTGGCCTTACCCTACTCTCATGTCTATATATTCTCAAATTAAACCAATTACACAATCAAAAACTTTGTTCTTGTGTGGTATCTCAAAATACTTTTCAAACATAAAATTACAACATACTCTCACAAGGAGACTACTCATGGCTTAACTGATCAAAATTGACTTCTTACATTAACAATTTCCTTTTATGTGATGCTAGTCTTCTGCCTAGGCCTTGGAACCATGGCTAAAGGGGTGTACTACATGACTAGGTGTTTTCACTACCAATAAACTTAATTATAACTAATTGTGAGAACAAGATAGCATTGTTTATATACCATATTGCTTAAATTAAAGATTAGCTTCCTATATTAATTACAGTGCACTGATAGAAACAAAGATAGTTTCCAACAAAAGCACCCATAAATGCAGCAAACGTCATAGGAGACACTTATTTCACTTCTTCGGTGCTGGTCTTTGAAGACCTCCACCATCATCATCACTTCCACATTCATCCTCCTACACCTCAAGAGTTGTAGGTACCACTCTACCCCTGTTTCTTGGAATCTCTCTGATACGAGTCTTTGCAGCCTTCTCAGAACAAGGAATCATAAGTGAATTGGTTCTGTGAGGCATCAAATCTTCACCACTAGCTTCCATCATCAACTTACAGTCTTTAAAATCAAACCAAAAAACAAATTGGTTGTAAGAAGGATCTCCAGATGCCATTTCTATAGCTATGGGAGCATTTGGGGATAACAAAATGTTTTCCATTTTCATTGACACTTATTTCAACTCTACCATCATTTACAAGAATGATAATGCAAAGATGTTTTCTACTATATGGGAAAATTATATTCTATTTAGAACCAAATTCTCTAATCCAGCTTGCTTCTTTTTTCACAAAATGTTAAATATGATTGCCATATTCTTGTATGTTTCCAATTTTTCATCTTCCGGGGAGTTTTTCACTGCTTCAGGTCGAGTGCTTTCTGTCAGCTTAGTCTATTTCTTTGTACTATAGCTTTCCCTTGCTTGGGTTCATTATCCATTGGTCCAAGCATAGTGCAAATTCCTGTCACATCCTGGAAAATAGAAGTAGCTAAAAGCCCAATATTTCTCAATGATATTTGGGTTTGATCATCATTTCCCTCTAAAGACCTGCTTCCATATGCTTAGTCACTATAGTTTCTTAGAATATCACTAATAATAAAATCAATTGGAGTATCACCCTCATTGTTTTGTGATCTGTTAACAGTAGCATGGAGTGTGGATGTGAGATAAAAGAGTGTATCAACATCTGCAACTTGCTCACGAGGTCTCTGAACAAGATTGTGCAAGCTTTCCACTTTGCTAATTATAGCCTCAAATTTGTGAGATTATGCTTTTAAAATATTTTCTCTCTCCTCAACAATAGAAGTCTTGAGGGCATGATAATGGACCTTAATATACAGTGTTGCACCATACTCTGATTGTTACCACTACATGTAGTAGCATCTTCTTTCTCTCTTGGAGGATTATTGTGGCCTTGTTGTGATCCTTTTACCTCACAAGAGGAATCTTGTAGTGTCTGAATCAATGTTTCTTTCTATTTAACTCTAGCTTGGGTACCAAGCCTTCTACCCGTCCTTTCTATCACCTACTTTTGGAGTTGAGAGAAATGCAAATATTCAACCAAAGTTGGAAGGAAGGGCTTGAAATTGAGATTTTTGATTGAAGAACTACCGTGAAATGGAAAGAGAGCAAGAAAATATTTTCATGTTGCATTGAAATGAGGGAGCGTAGGGAGTTGTGATTTCCCCTACCCTGAGAAGTATGATTTGTAATAAAAGAGGGATGAAGGCCCACTATAGTGGATACAATGTCCCCAGACATACGCATTATCGAATGAAATGCGTAGGTGTGCCAATTAAGCGTGAGTATTGGGATAAGTGACAAAATTGGGAGAGTGGCCATATTATTGAAGAATTATTTAGATTAAGGAAGGACACCATTTGAAGATGGTAAGAATGCCAATTCTAAATGGTACTCATGGTTCCCTCACCCTTCAGTATGAGAAATTTAACATGGATAGTTTCCAACACCCCTTTCTCATCTACATGAGCGAGTTTACAATTTGTATATCTTTGTCTCAATCCCATGGCGAATATGTTAGTGTGAGGATCCACTGTTTCATGATCCATATGTTGGATGCTTTGCTGAACTTGAGCTTTATAAAGAAATCTCTTTAGATATCTAGAATGTCTCAGAAATTTATTTGAACAATTATTGTCTTGCAACAATGTTTATTGATGATAAATTGCTTGGTAATGTACACATGAATAGAAGAGGGTGACTGATGGCATGGATACACGACCTTTCGAGTTGAAATGGCCACCTCTAAAGATAATATTTGGAATATCCTTTGAGCCTTTCTTTGAGATGGCATCCAAGAAGTTGGAGTGAAGACATCAAGGAACTCTATATTTTGACATATTCCAGTTGAATCGCCAAACATTCAAGAGAAACTAAAATGAGGGGTTATATAAGTAATAAGCCTAGTGTATGGGAAATCTAGGATTTTAGAGGAATATTTCCGTATTCAATAATTGGATGAGGATGAATATTTCTGTTAAACTATGTGTTGTTATTGATATGTTTGGACGTTTTGGGTGAACACTTGGCCCATCTTCAAGAACATCCAATAACTTTCGAGTACAAGACAGATTTAATGAGATCATTTATCAAATTAGTCATCTAGCTATGAAAGACAATTAAATTTTGGAAGAGGTACATCATAGTACTATCAAATTAGATTATGGACCATGTTAGAAAATGGATCAAATTTTTTTTTAGAGTGTCTACTAAAATTTGAC
Source organism: Pinus taeda (assembly GCA_000404065.3). NCBI lineage: Eukaryota > Viridiplantae > Streptophyta > Pinopsida > Pinales > Pinaceae > Pinus > Pinus taeda. The sequence continues at coordinate 71,561 of APFE030180559.1, read as the reverse complement.
ATTTAACATTGTCTTAGCATTTTCTTATCAACTTTCATGGAGGAAAAAAGTGATAGGAGAAACGTGCACAATAATTGTGGCCACTAGAATGAGAAACACAATGAATTAGAAAAATGGAATATGTTGCTATGATGACACATCGGAAAATACTTATTACTCTCAACGTGGTCGTACTGGAAAAATAGTTTTTGCCTTGTATAGTTGATGTATCGTAATGTAGCAGTTGTTTTCCTACTGCAATAAAACAAATATATATCCATCTCAAGGTGAAAGAATAACACCAGTATATCTCTTAATGATATGGGCTATGTGTTGTGCTCAATAGCTAGGAAGGTCTCTATTGGTTGTAGTGCAATGAAGCGAGGGGTTTAGGTTTCCGTGATCATCTTGTCAAAGTATATTGATACAAGTGATGAAAAAACATATGTTCAATTCCCTGGGACATATATTATTTTCATTACTTGTCCAAGATAAATCCATGAATATAGTTGAAAAACGTAATCAAAAGAAAATAAATATGTAGTTTATTTAAACAAATGTGGCTTCAGCAGAAAACATATGCACCAAATTACAAAATGCGAAAGTCAAAGTTCTTAAAGTTTTAAATTAAAAAAATTTCAAACAGTTGCGAGGAAGTTTAATGAATGAAACTGCCCAGCACTCATCCAATGGCCATTTGAGGAGGGTCAAAGCCATTCATCAATATGAAGAGATCTATAAAAGAAAAAAGGACTTTGAAGAAGGGATTCCTATCTTTTCATACCCAAATGTTGCTCGATTATTGAGAAAGGGCTTGACAAGTTAGTGAGGGTTTCCCTTTTGTTTTTATTTTAATATATTTTCATGCTTAGATTTTTGCTAATATGATGTCATTGGTGGACCTTAATATATGACGCTGCACCATACTCTGATTGTTACCACTGCAGGTGGTAGCATCTTCGTTCTCTCTCGGGGGCTTACTGTGGCCTTGTTGTGATCCTTTTTCCCCACAAGAGGAATCTTGTAGTGTCTGACTCAATGTTTCTTCCTCTTTAACTCTATCTCGGGTACCACGCTTTCTACCCATCCTTTCTATCACCTGCTTTTGGAGTTGAGAGCAATGCATAAATTCAACCAAAGCTAATCTAAGGAAGGGCTTGAAATCTATGTTACTAGAAACCAGAAAGAGGAAACAAAATGAGAAATGAAAATGGGATGAGAAATGGAGTTTGGAGGTTTCATATTTAAGAAACGAGGAGAGATAAAAACAAGAAAAATATGAAACATAAAACCAAGCATTTGTTTCACATTCAAGAAATGAGGAGGGAGAAAAGACAAGAAAAATATTAAACATAAAACCAAGCATTCATCATTAACATTCTCGAATACTATGGGTTCATAGGTAGTTTCTCATAGGCTTTAGCTGCTCACATTGGCCATTCCTTAATACTTATAGTTATCAACAAAGCTTCCATTGCTCACATAAGCCATTCTTGAATACCCATGTTTGATCCTGTACGTTGGCAAATACAATAGCGAAGAAACACTTGGCACCGAATTCAAGTTTGATTTAGCCTTTGCATCTTCCAGATAAGTACATGATCCCACATACATTGTATATATTCTTGGAGGTGAATTGGGTGGACCTCAAATTTGGGATCTATTGTAGCATTTGCCACACAATTATTGGGTTATTGTTTTCATGGTTGGGTAACAAAATGGTGGAGATTGAGTTGATCTCCATTGGATATAGAGCCAAAAATAGAGGGTTGTCTCAAACTATTGCCACTTACAGAACCATAAATACTACAACATCTGTTTTAAGACAAAATCTAAAGAGAAAACTTTCAAACCTTTATCTTTAATCCATTATAATAGAAAACTAATCTTTATAATAGCAAAAATAATATATTTTAAAAAATATAGTTGAACTAGATATTAAATTGCTAGTTTGTGAGAAAAAAATTAACTAAATTACCTAATTACTAATTTATAAAAATATATATAAAATATCTATATACATTACTAATTTGTAAAAGAGATTTGATCCCTTTAGGGTGTTGGTATATCCGGAATTAAGATGGATCTAGGCTAGTATATATTATTCACCATAATTATTGTTAAAGTGTATAATGGATGTCTCATATTTGTATTTGCATTGATTAAATGATTATTATATGTAGTCATGTTTTATATTAATTATTTTAATGCATCATATATATGGTTTTGTGTAGTAAATTTATTTTTATGTTAAATTTTAATAGTTAAATTTAGCTATTCTTTCTTGATATTATTAATTTTGATTTAATTCGTTTGGATCCATTAAAATTTGTTATCTGAGTCAATGTTTCCAATTAACAAGTGTGGTTGATCAATATACATAAGTGAAATAAATTATTAAATTGTGATTTTTTTAAATTTCTACCTAGTTAAATATTATATATAAATATCACTTGTGGTTATAACATACCAAATCATTCATTTTTAGTTGTTAGATGTGATTATGTTAAAATAAATTTAAAAAAAATGTTATCACCCATGGTTAGAACTTACCAAACCATTCTTTTCTAGTCCCTACATTTGTTTATGTTAAAATAACTTTTGAAAAAATGTTATCTCCAATAGTTTTGTTATATTCCATAGTTTTGTACTTTATATTCATTTAATTTGCTAGTTTTTGCACATGGTTTTGTTATATTCCATGGTTTTGCACTTAATATTTATTTAATTTATTAGTTTTCTCTCATCAATTTTCTTTCATGAATTCAAACAAGTCAGAAAGACCTTGAAGTCTTGAAAAGAAAGGTTATAATCTAGGTATTTTATTCTAGGCCCCTCTTAATATATTTTTGGTTGTTAGATTTTTGTGCCAAGAGACCCTTTCCACTTGGGGAATATGTTATAATATTTGGCATTTTAACTCAGTTAAAATAAAAAAGCAAATTAAAAAATTAAAAAACATAAAATTCTAGAGCCCATGGTTTTTTCTTGTCTTTTTCTTGTCCATGGTTTTTCCCATGGCACTCCTAACCCATGGTTTCCATTTTAACTATGGATCAAGCATTGAGAGGATCAAATTTCTTCACTTAAAGAGGTTTGCAGAGAGAGAGAGAGAGAGAGAGAGAGAGAGAGATTTGATCTCTCCAATGCTCGAGAGAGATAGATCTACTATGGTTATTTATAAATGAAGAGGAGTATTTTCTTGTAGTAGTAATCCTATTTTTTTTGTATTTAAAATTTATTAAATGATGGAATTCTATTTTGTATTTTGATTTTTGAGACTTGTTTATTTTTATAAATTTACAGTTATTTCTATTACTATTTTTATGTAATTATGAAACATTCCATATTTATCATAGTTGAAATTATGTTTGTATTATAGACATATTAATCAATAGATTGTTGCTCTTAAGCTTTATTATTCCAAATTACCTAACATCTCTTATCATCGATGAAAAAAGTATTTATGGGATAAAACTATTAATGAGATGGATAATAGATAATTATTATTTTTTATATATTAAATTAATGTCTTTGGTTGATGATATTTAATATTATAGATAGTCTAATAGTTGATAAAAGTTTCTATAGGATGGTTTTATCAAAATCATTTTCCAGTCATTTGAAAGGTTGTAAACCAGACCAATGAAAAAAAAAATATTGTGTCCCAATGTTTATATAAAATAATATAATTAACTAGAAAAATTAACTAAATTATTTAACTACTAATTTAAAAATATTATATACATTTAATAAATTTATAAATATATATATATATATATATATATATATATATAAACCTTGTACATTAAATTTATAATTTTACATAAAAATACACATTTTTAATATTAGATAAAATCACTAAATCCACTTTAAAATAAAAGCAACACAAAAATAACAATTTTTTTTTTGTAAAAACTAAACCATACATTGCTACACATCAATGGCTACAATTAAAAAAATAACATAACTTTAACTAATAAAATACCTAAATAGTCAATGTTGTTAAAGAAATATTAAGCACCGTTGTAAGGTGTTGTCACTATGGAGAACATCCAACCTATTTGCAACAAACTTGTTCCGTTAGCACCTAAGCTATATATGGTTGACTTCTAACCATAGACTATGAAAATGCCTTCAAAAACTATCCAGAAAACCAAACTCTACTTTTTATGATTGATTTCGACATGTAATTGAAAAGAGACCCATATTGTAAATGAACTAGACTAAAGTTTTCCATAAAACAGTTTCAAGAAACGAACCCTTTTTGGAAAACCTAGTTTCTTGAATTAAAAAACAAAAACTACCTTATAAAACATCGTTTTCCATATCGTTCCATTTTTTATACGGTTTTTTTGAGAAATGAAGACTTCTGTTTTGTTTTTGGTAAGCTTGAAATTGAGATTTCTGATTAAGCATGGCCATGAAATGGAAAGAGAGTAAGAAAACCTTTTCGTTTTTCATTAAAATGAGGGAGGGCGTTGTTGTTTTTCTGGTTGTTTTCCTCGTTGGGTTTTGCGGGTTTTTGTAATTTCTGGTGTGGTATACTACCAAACTACTATAAGAGTTCATTGTATATTTAATATAAATTTGATTACCAATATAGTAATTGTGGGGCTAGTTCATTTGAAGCTAAATTATTGAAAAAACAAAACCCAAATAACCCAATTTCAGGTGAAAAAGGTGGTAGATTGTTTGAAGCAATTGAAATCAAGGAATGAATTAAAGGAGATAAAGGGTACATGTGCAAGTATTTTCTTGGGCTCTTTAAAGAAGACTAAGGCTTCTAATCCTTCCATAGTGGTCCAAATTTTCCCAACGAAAATAGATCCATGTTTTGTGAGAAATCCATTGAAGAAATCCTCCTCAATTTGATCTCTCAATGCATCCAAATTCAACCATGAATTAATAACTACCAACAAATCACTTCAACATTTCATGTGAAAATATAAAACAAATTTGAAAATCAATTCTAAGAATGGCAATCAATCTAGAAACCCTAAAAATAGATGGAGCCACCCATACCTGTTTCCATATAGCCACAGATCAGATTGTACTGTGCCCATGGTCTTTCCTTTTTTATTTCAATTACTCAACATTCATTTGAATACACTAAGGCAGGGAAGAAAACTTGTTCTGGTCTTTCCTTTTTTTATGAACTACTCAAGATTCATTTGAATACACTAAGGCGGGGAATAAAATGTGGCATAGTGGTCTTTCCTCTTTTTTCAACTACTCAACATTCATTCTAATACATTAAGGCGGGGAAGAAACGTGGCATAATGGTCTTTCCTTTTTTTTCAACTACTCAACATTCATTCGAATACACTAAAGGGAGAAAGAGAACCCCGCACAAATTAAATTCTTAATTTAAATCATTGTTAAATTTTTTTAATATATATATATATATATATATATATATATATATATATATCTAAATTATATTTTATAAATATATCAAAATGTATGGAATGTATATTTTCTTATCTTATTGTATACTCATTTCAAAAAAATATATTTTTTATTTTTCAAAATTACAAAATAATTAACTATGTTGTAAGTTGTAATTTTAAACAAATTCAGATTTCGATTTTATATAGTTAAACAAAAAAAATATAAATATTTTTTATTAATGTTTAATTATCTAATACTAATATTATGGGTTTCCATGTTATACAACAAATGAGATTTTGTTTTATAATTATTATGTCAAACTTTAAAGCTAAAAATTAACTTGTAACAATGCAATCTCTTATAACCATTTTGGATCTAGTTCATTGTTATGGTAGTAAAAAATGAATCTCATGAGTTTTGCCTTCGCATAAATCCTCTGTAATCAATTTGGTTGTAGTTCATTGTGGTGGTAGTAAAAAATTAATCTCATGAGCCTGGTCCCACCCACACATTGGTATAGTTCCACCCAAGGAACCATTTATCTTTCTCCATGAATCAGTGATATTGTACCAAGAAGCACCATAATGTATGGAATTTCTATTTCCCACAATTGAAAAAGCACTATAAATCCTTCTACATGAGAATTTTGCTTCTGTATTGTTGAACTAAACATGGCAAGACCTTCCTGTGGCATCAAGAATTTCTGAAACCCTCCTCCCCCCTTTCACAATATATCTTAGAATCTGTCATGTTGGGGTGTAGTATCCCTAGTAAGCATATAGGAGTGTAGGGGAACACAACATCAAAGTCAATGGGAAGCCAAGGGGAGAGGTTTGTGTATCTAAGAGGGATACCTCGATTACATAGATGTGGTTTTATAAGCTTTTGCATTAATGAAATGTATATTTAAGGGGGAATTCAACCATAAAAAAATGCTTGACTAAATTTTCATACAAAAGGGTTGATTTTACTTTGAATTTTGATACTTTTTGTTTACCCACTTTAATGTCATTAAATATAACTAATAATTTGCAAGTCCTTGTCTCATTTGATCTCATTTTATTTCAATTGTGAAGTGACTAAGCCTTGAACCCCAAATCCTCCTAGCTAAGATTTACAAAGTATGCATTGCTTCATTTCCTCTCATTTTACTTCAGTTAAATGAAGCAACTATGCCTTAGCCCCAAACCCACACAACTAAGATTTTCACACTACATAATCCTCTCTCTCTTAAGCTTTGCACACTACAAAATCCTCTCTCTCTCTCTGTTATTGCACTTGGTTTAGATATAATTTTCTTAGAAGAGAAGCAATGTCTCACTAAATAATTTACATGTTAACTTATCATCTGATCCCATTACATTTTCCAAGCATTGAGGACATTAATAAAATTTCAAAATTCAATTTCACACTCATTTGATGTAATCACCATGTTCCATCAATTTTAGGTAAACTCTAGAAATAAATGTAAGTCATTATTTTGATTTTTTTCATTGATTCTAAATTAGCAAGTGAGAAAAATGCAGATGCATCTTTATTTTTAAAGTACAATCATCCAAAAAAACTCATCAAAGACTAAATATAGGTTAAAACCTTTATGGAGTGAAAAATATTGTTGGCATCCTCCAGAATAACACTAGTTTCAGAAGTTGGGTTGAGATTTTACCACAAATGCAAGAACCAAAGGGAGACGCTTTTTTTCAAAGTTTTCTTAACATGATATATTATAAAAAAATTGAAGAAGCACACAATACAAAAAAGTTTTGTATCTAGTATCATTCTAGATAGAGAAAAGTATTCGTTAGGCTATCTATGCATGAGTAAGAATTGCTACCCACCTACTTTCAAAATCATCATGGACATTTAAAGATTAAAAAAGGAATTTATTAGGCTACCTATGACTAAATAAGAGTTATCTCCCACCTTTCCAAACTATCATGTACATTTAAGCTATTAGATTTTATCAACATCCTTTCTATGCTACAACACATTACAACTTTCCATTATATTTATGTATTATATGTGTTGATGTACTTGTAAGGTGCATAAATTCCAAAATAATTTTCCAAATACCCATGTTTACACTAAATTAATTGTTTAAGTAAGAGACACATTTTATTGTAGGAAGCATGCATCAATAAAACACTACTCTACTCATAGTTTACAAACCCAACCAATTTTTGATACACAAACACATTCAAGGCTAATCCACAATAACAAACAATGCTCAAAAAAATATTCTTCATCAAACATCTACCAATGAATAAACAATAAGGAGACAAGAGACACATCAAATATCGAATCAACTAGGGCCAAAACCTCTCCAACATGAGAGGAAAACCCAAACAAGATCTTCTTCTTATATAGACTTCAATTGACAAATACTAAGACCATGGCCTAGACCCTTGAATCAATGACCCCTCTAGGACCAAAGCACAATCCTCCTTGATTCAACTTCCTTGTTTTTCCTTGAGTCAATGATGATCAGGCTTCTTCCTTCAATAACTCGACTGTTCTTTAAATTCAGGTTCCATGGACCAGATTTGTAGTTCTTGGCCCTCTTGCATAAACCCTAGAATGTGTGGTTGACCAACCTTTTGAACCTTGATCTTCTTCACTTGGATGGTATGAAATATTATTATAATTCGTCATGTAACCTTTTGTATCTTCTTCTTTGATTCGACTTCTTGGACATCAACAAGATTTTCGACCCTTTTTGTAGTAGATAGTTCTTTCTTCCTTCACACGTGTGGATGTATTAGCCCTAAAACAGACCCATAAACAACACCAAAATCTTCTCTCTTTGTTTCCTTATCTTGGTTGGTTATCTTTGCACTTCTTATTACAGACTTACTTAACCAAATTTTCTTGTCCAAAAATGGAGGATGAGCTGCCCTATACATAGTGTTTTTTCCATTAAAAACATGTGGTAGGAAGTGTTAAGGAGAAATAGGTGAAAATAATGCATGCAAATGAACAATTAAGATTTAATGACAAGAAGTGTTAGTGAGTTCCAGGTGTGTTAAGGAGGGAGTGATAAGGTATGGTAGGTAGTGTTAAGGCATGTTAGAAGCTAGGGAAACATGCCAAGATGTGTCAAGTGATAGCGCGTGCCAATGCATGCCAGGGAGTGTTATGGAGTGCTAGGGAAGCATAAGGGAGCACTAGTTTCAAATGCATGGAAATGAATGACTAACCGTGTGTGACAATGAGTGTCAGCAAGTTATAGGTGTGCTAAGGCGGGGACGACAAGGTATGTTAGGTGGTGCCAAGAAATGCTAGGGTGTTAGGGCGACATGTAAGGTATGCCAATGCCTGTCAAGGTGTGCCAATGCATGTCAGGGAGTGTTAGGGATTATGATATAAACACAAAAGAAAACTAGTTGAAAATGCATGGAAATGAATGAATTAGAGTGTATGATAGGGAGTGTCAATGAATTCCAAGTGTGCTCAGGAGGGAGTGACAAAGTTATATGCTAGGTAGTTCCAAGGCATGCAAGAGTGCCATGACATGTCAAGGAGTGGTATGGTATGATAGGGAGTGCTAAAGAATGCGATGGAATGCAGGGAATGCCAACATGTGCCACATAGTGCCAAGGGATTGTTAGACATGATAGGTGTTATGCCATGTCAAGATGTAAATGATGTTGCTTAGTTGTTTTATGGCCATGGTTAGATGTTAGCCTTGACTTGGTAACTTCTTAAGTTAGATGAGCTAAGATTGGGCATGAATAGCCTAAGATGAGTTATACGCCATTCTTAGGTGAACAAGGGATACTATAGTTGTATTAATTGTAACTTGGTCAGGATTTTGTAGTCGAGGTAGGACTTGGTTGGTTCCCAAGTATTAAAACCAATAAGGGTAGTTATGAGGGCATGATAGTTAAGGAGTGCCAGGGCATGACAAGGAATGAAAAGGCATGATAACAAATGCCAGACATTGTCAATGCATGTTGAGGAGTGTTAGGGAGTGTGAGGGCATCACAAGGGAGAACTAGGTCAAAATGCATGGAAATGAACGAATAAGAGTGTCTTCCAGTTGTCCCAAGGATGAAGTGTATTAGGATAATTTCATAATAGGACTTACAATAGGTAAGCCTACGATTAAGATAAGGGGATGGAAAAAGCGATTTTAGATAAAGGGAGACTTTTGTCTAGGGACAACACTATTTTTCAATGACTTGGATGGGTTCCAAAGTCACAAAAAAAGTAAGGCTATTGATGAGGGCATTACAACTAGGGAGTGCCAAGGTGTGCAAGGTATGCCAGGAAGTGATAACACATGCTAGAAAGTTCTAAGGCATGTCAGTCATTCCAAGACATGCCAAGTGCTAAGCCATGCCAAGAAGCGTTAGGTGCTAGGGTGTGGTGCCAACGCATGCTAGGGAGTGCTAGGGAAACATAAGGGAGGACTAATTTCAATTGAATGTAAATGAATGAATAAGAGTGTGTGATGGGGAGTGTTAGCAAGTTCTCGGTGTGCTAAGGAGGCATTGACAAGGTATGTTCGGTAGTGTCAGGGAAACACAAGGAAGGACTATATTCAATTGCATGGAAATGAATGAATAATAGTGTATGATAGGGAGTGTTAGAAAGTTCTCGGTGTGCTAAGGAGGCATCTCTAGAAAAATTTTAGGAGGGTTTGGAGAAAATTTTGTGTTTTGGTGCAAACTTGCAATTTTTTGCCAATTTTCTGTCTAGGAGCGCAGCAAACTCACGCTGTGCTTCTTCCTTAGGGCTCCAAATGATGTAAAATCAACATTTTTGGAAATCATATGACCCCATCTCAAACCCCATTTTCCCACTTTCCTAGTTTGGGGCTCAGGTTTTGAGAAATTTTCAAAAAAAAGAGGCCAAAAATCACCTTGCTGCCCCTCCCTTTCCATTTCGTTGTGCACCTGGACACACCTTGGGAGAATGGCCATATATCAGCCACAAAAGGGTCATTTTGAGTGAATAAATACTCTAAAGACACCTACACTCTTCCATATTTCCAAAAAAGGCTTCCGATCTAGATTTGGACTTTAGAAAGGAACTCAAAAATTCCCTCCAATAGCTCATTGTACACCTGGAAATTTATGAGATTTTTGTAAAATTTTCACTATGTAATTTTTTGTAATTCCTAGTTTGACTTGGTAAAAGCCAAAAGTGTGAAGTTGATGAATGTGAGGGGTAAAAGTAAATGTAAATAATGGGTGTTTAGTATTTATAATTATTTTTGATATAAATTTGACCTCATTTATGAGAGAGGTTGGAGTCAAAGTTTATTGTAGAAGTCATTTTTAACTTCCCTAGATATTAGGGTTTGGTTAGAGCACCTCATGAAATAGTTCCTAGAGTCATTGATTTGACCTCTGAGAGTGGAGAGATGTTGTTTTGGTATTTATATATCAGTTTCTCAGTGATAGAATAGGTTGGATTCCAGAGGAGAGAACTATTGTAGCTTGTACTTGGACATTTTTTGGAAATCAAATGACACAATTTGCAACTATGATCTAGGAATTTATGTGCAATAAGTTTTCATGTAATATTTTCTCTATTATAGCTTTATATGAAAGATTTTAATCTTCTCTTTCCATTCATCAATTATTCAATGGTTTTCCTTACAGTTTATAAACAAAATTCTTTGCATAAAGCTCTGTTTTGATGGAAAAATCATTATGTGTTACTTTATTTCTTGCTTAATGAATTCATGTTTCATGCTCATTAAGACCTTTCTCTTCTTCTAAACATTACACTACACTGACAAATCCTAAGATCCATCACAAAAGTAATGCTACCTTGCTCCTTTTTATATTTTTTCTTATAACCCTTTGATCCTCTGACCTAGCTACCTGGTTTTTCTCCCTTATCTAGCAAACAACCTGAAATTTTCCAAAACCCACCTGAGCCTAGCTATCTAGACTAAAATCCTTTACATTCTAGTCATATCTTTGTTTTGATTTCATAGGGAGAGCCCTCTATAGTTTGGTAGGGCTATCTACCAAACTAAAATCTTGGTTTGTGATTACCTTTGTCGATCTTGTCATCAGCCTAGGACATTGTGGAGGATAACATAGGGCATGAAAACTAGGGAGTGCCAAGGTGTTCTAGTGAATGTAATGTTACAAAGTCATGGAAAAATGTAATGCTAGTTGTCAGGTTGTTACTACCAAGGTGTGTTAGGGAATGCTAGGGCATGCTAACATGTGCCAGATAGTACGAAGACATGTCAAACAAGATAAGATGTACCAAGTGCTAAGGCATGCCAAGATGTACAAGGTTGTGACAGTGCATGCCAGGGACTTTCAAGGGAACAAAAGGGAGGAATAAGTTAAACTACAAGGAAATTAGCACATAATAGGGTTAATAAGTCATCATTTTACCTTTTCCATGAGGGGCATGCTAGGAAAACCAACACTAGGTGTCAATAGGTGCCAAATGCCAAGTGTCAATGCATTCTAAGTGTCAAATATTCCTTCATTTCTTCTCATCTAGTTTCCAATAATTGATCTCAAATAACTTTAATATTAAACCATGCCAAATCATACCAAGTCATCTCAACACATGCCAAACATGCTAATACTTGCTAAGTGCCAACACATGCCAAGTGCCAATGTGTGTCAGGGAGTGTGATGCATGCTATGAAGTGGAGAGAATGTCAAAGAGTGATAAGGTGTTCTAGGTATTTTTGGGGTGTTCTAGCATGTGCCAAATAGTACCAAGGCATTCCAGGTGCTAAGACATGCTAGGATGTGCATGTTGCCATAGTATGCCAATATGCGTCAAGGAGTTTCAAGGAATTAAAAGGAATAACCAAGCTAAAATGCAAGGAAATGAATACATAAGAGGGTTAATAAGTCAGGACTTTATCTTTTTCAAAATGCGCATGCTAGGCACACTAATAATATGTTCCAATACATGCCAAGTGCCAATCTATGCCAAGTGCTAATGTTTTTCAATGCAATATTATGCCAAGGTGTTCCAGGGCATGCCAACACATGATAGGGTAGTGTTATGCTATGCTAGGGCATGGCAACATGTGCTTGGGTGTCCTACTCATGGCAATATGTTCTAGGTACAAAGATGTTCCAAGACATGCGGGTTGCCAAGGAATGTTAGTGTACTGTTCCAAAGCATGTTAAGCTGTGCCATGAGTGTTGAGGAGTGCTAGGTCACTCTCATTAATAGAATTGATAGAGCTTGATTATGTATTAAATAATATAGTTCCTACACACATTAGTGGAACTTTATTTAAAGGAAATTTACCAGATAATAAGCCTAATAGAGATAAATCATGTGTTGACTCATAGGAAAACTATATTCTTGTGACTTGAGGGAAATGATATAGACTAATTAATTCTTAACAAATTGACTAACTATTATAACCACTATGACCTTGGACACATAATAAAAAAGAGTCCACAACAATGGTATTAAATCATTATCTTTTGACAAAAAATATAGTAACAAGTACATAGCTTCATCAAAAACTCATTGGAATGATCAATGATAACGAACATTTTTTGACCGTCACCAAAAGTAACCAAAAAGATCATTGGTGAGGTTCAATAAAATATCGTCACTAGACGTGTGACCAAAAAGAGAATTAGTGATGACTTTAATGATCCTCACCAAAAGTGTCACCAAAGAGAAAATTAGTGACAGGCCTTTAATGACCCTCACCAAAAGTGTCATTGAAAATGGATTTGGTGGCAAACCTCAAAAGGGCCATCATTATATATACTTACAACAACAACTTTTTATAGACTGTCACCATATGCGACATTGGTGATGGACCTTAAAGGCCCATCACAAGAATGAAGCATCATAAAAACTCATTGGAATGATCAATGGTGACGAACATTTATTGGCCATCACCAAAAGTAACCAAAAAGATCATTGGTGATGGTTAATAAAATATCATCACTAGAAGTGTCACCAAAGAAATAATTAGTGATGGGAATTAAATGATCCTCACCAAAAGTGTCACCGAAGAGAGAATTAGTGACGAGCCTTTAACAACCCTCACCAAAAGTGTCATTGAAAATGGCTTTGGTGACAAACCTTAAAGGACCACCACTATATACACTTACAAAAACACTTTTTTAAATACCGTCACCATATGTCACATTGGTGACTGACCTTAAAGGTCCGTCATAGGCATGACCCTCACCAATGACCTTTTTTCTTATATTGGAGGCTCTCTTACTCTCCATTCAATGCCTCTTTTTTATTAACAAGCTTTGAAAATGGTTCATTTCCTTCTCTATAACTACGAGAAGTCAAAAAGACAACCACATGGCTTATTCATTACAACAGAAATGACTCTTACACTCCTAGATGGTTTGAATTATTCAAATTTTGTATTTACATTAAGTATTTAAAATTCCAACAAAGGTAATAAAATCAATTTTCTAGCTCAACATGTGACTAGTCCACCACATTTTCAAGCCCCATCTATTTCTTCATCATGAAATATGTTTAACACTCTTGTATCAGACTCGTAAGGAAAAAACACTCACGATCTTTTGCTCATAAGGTCCTCTAGAGAGAAACCTTCCTTCTATGGAGCTGCGACACTCACCCATGTATAATCCTCCATCGGAGTATCCTTCCACTTCACCAAAAACTCCAGATACTCTTTTTCTTTTGTGCACTTTACAAATCTGGTGTCCAAAATTCTTTCAGCCTCTAGAACCTCCACCATAGGCATCTTCTTCATCCAACTCTATTCACTGACTTCTCCACTACTCCCATTTGCTGTAATGGCACCTGCATCACTAGCTTGATAGGGATACAAATCAACCACATTGAATATAGGTGAGATACCTATGCCCATAGGTAACTCCAACTCAAGCATTTTCAAAAACAATTTTGATTATTCTACAAGGTCCTATTTTCTTCAATTTGAGTTTTTTATATTTTCCTCTTGGGAATATCTCCTTCCTCAGGTGTGTAGGTTTTAACCCCGTACATAAATTACCTACATACAAATTTTAAAACACTGAAAATAAACGATGCAAGAGAATAACATGTAAAACACATATACACAGACATTTCCCCCTGGATCGCAAAACTGGGACTACTAGCTTGATTTTTCATTATGTTCGTTTCAATGCTACAATATATATTTATACATTCCGAAGCATCCAATACCATGGATCGAAAACCATTGTATCCAAAACGATGGACAGAAAACCATCGCATCCAAAACCATGGACTGACCCAAAACTGGGGGCATTGCTCCTGACCCCATACATGAGGGCTACTCGCCCCACCCCCATCAAACCCCCTAGATAGGGTGGGCTACTCACCACCCTCAAACCCCCTAGATAGGGGGGATGCCACCCCACCCGTGACTCCCCCACTGTGTAATCGACACAACAAAGGGGGGGCTTTGCCCCCCCTCTGACCCCCCAGTTAACTACGTAGGCTAGTTGTGGAAAGAATATAACACAACCCAACATTCTCCCACTTGTTGTTTTCTTTCCACAGGGGGCCACAGGAGAGCTTAGTCATTTATCTGGCCCCGCAACACCCATTTTTTCTCTACACCAAAAGAACTTCTCAGAGCTCACAGATTTTATTAATGCATCTGCAGTATTCTTCAGAGTGTCCACCTTTACCAGCAATAACTTTTTGTCTTCTATCATATCCCTCACAAAGTGATATTGAACATCATTGTGCTTTGTCTTTGAATGGTAAGCAGGGTTCTTTGCCAAGAAGATTTCACTTTGGCTGTCACAGTTTATCCTTATAGCTCCCTACATTAACCCCATACTTGAACACAATATCTGCAACCAAAATGCTTCCTTGTTTGCATGAGTGGTTGCCATGTATTTTGCCTCTATAGTTGATAGTTCCACTATAGATTGTTTTTTACTCATCCAACTGACTGCACCTCCAAATAGGTTAAACACATACCCACTCGTAGATCTTCTCTGATCCAGATCTCCAACCCAATTGCATCAAGAAAGACACGAATATCCAAAACTCTGTCTAATCTTGGTCTTCCTTGGTAGCACAAACCATAATCACTAGTGCCACACAAATACCTGAAAATACGATTCACTATTGTCGATTGCTCCTTCCCTAGTTTTGACATAAACCTACTCAATACTCCCACTACATGTGCAATTTCTAGTCTAGTATTGACTGTCACATACATTAGACTATCAATTGCACTTGCATATGGAGCATGAGACATGTCCTCTTCCTCTTCTTGTGTCTTCGGACATTGTTCGACAAATAACTTTACACCTATAGGAATAGGAACCTTCATCGGTTTACTATCCTGCATATTAAACCTCTACAATATTGTCTCGACATACTTCATCTGGATTAACCAGAGCTTCCTCTTTGCCTGATCTCTTTTAATTTCCATGCCCAAAATATAGTTTGCAACACCAAGATCTTTCATGTCAAATTTGGAGGAAAATTGGGTCTTCAAATTCTCAACAATTTCTTTGTCATTTCCAACTAGAAACATATCATCCACATACAAGACCATATAAATAACACGGTCACCAATTATCTTAAAATACACACAGTGATCTGCTTTGCTTTTGGTGAAGCCAAATCCCCATATAAATGTATCAAATTTCTAATACCACATCCTTGATGACTATTTTAACCCATACAGAGACTTCTTTAAATTGCATAATAGTTCTTTCTTACCCTTCACTACAAAGCCTTCAGGTTGCTTCATGTAGAACTCCTCTTTCAGATCCTCGTGAAGAAATGAGGTCTTCACATCCATCTGTTCTACCTCAAACTCAAAAGCAACAAAAATTGATAAATGTAATCTAATAGAAGCTACCTTGGCAACAGGAGAAAAAATATCGCCAAAATAAATTCCCGACACCTACGAATAACCTTTTGCTACCAACTGAGCTTTGTATTTCTCCACCTTTCCTTCTACATTTGACTTCTTCTTGAATACCCATTTGTTGCCAATTGGTTTCCTTCCAACCGATAACTCCACCAGATCCCATGCCTCATTTTTGTGAAAAGTTGCCATTTCATCAACCATGGCCTCTTTCCAGAGTTTTCCATCCTTTGAATTTATTGCTTCCTTCATAATTCTGGGATCATCATCAGTAACAGATAAAGCAAAATTTGAACAGAAAATAGATGGACTATACCTTTCTAGCTGCCTTCTTTCTTGAACTAATCTTCTCACACCCAAAGTTTGTGGCTCTTCATCTTCTGATTCCTCCTCTGCTGTAGAGTCTGATTCTTCCTCCTTAAGCTCAAACTCTAGCTTCTCAGGTTTCTTTGGTTGGAATTCATGTTTAATAACATCTTTCACCTCTCTAAACACCAAATCTCGGCTGTACACAACCTTCCTTGTTACTGGGTTCCAAAGCTTATAACCCTTTAAACCATCCTTATACCCAATAAAGATGTACTTTTTAGATTTACTATCCAACTTGGTTCTTTTCTCCTTTGGAACATGTACATTGCATCATATCGAAATACCCTTAGATTTGAAAGAGAGGGTTTCTTACAAGCCCATACCTCATGTGGAGTCTTATCCTCCAACACTGATGAAGGGGATCTATTGACCAGGTAACATGCTATCTCCACCGCCTCTACCTAAAATTCCTGTCCTAACCCAACACCACTGAGCATGCTTCTTTCCCTTTCCAGCAACATCATGTTCATTTTTCTACAACTCCATTTTTTTCAGGTGTGTATGGAGTAGTCTTCTGCTATATTACACCACAATTTTTATAGAATTCTTGAAATTCCTTATTGCAAAACTCTCCACTGTTATCTGTCCTCAACACCTCTATCTTCTTCTCTGTCTGGTTTTCTACCAGAGCCTTAAATTCTTTAAACCTGTCAAAGACTTCAGTTTTCTTAAGGAAATATATTCATGTATTCCTTGATAAGTCATCTATAAATGATACATAGTACATAGACTTACCTAGTGATGGAACCTTCACAGGTCCAAACACCTCACTGTGCACAAGTCATAATATCTTTCTTGCCATCTTACCACCAAAGGGAAAACTCACCTGATTCTGCTTCCCATATACACAATTTTCACAGAAATCAAAATCCAGAGAGCTATTACTCATACCTTCTACTATACCTTTACCATGAAGTATTCAAAGGCCCTTATCTCCAATATGTTGAAGCCTTTGATGCCACAACATGGTCTTCTCTCCAGAGACCACTAGGTTTTCTGCTCCACTTTCAAGAACCACAAAACTATTGCACCGACCAACAATAGTGCTACCTTGTAGCTTGTATAGAGTTTCAATCCGAACTCCTCACATCAATACCAATGCTCTATGAACCATCTTGTAGGTATCCTTCTCGAACACTATTTTTACACCTGCATCATCCAGCTTGCTTATGAAAATTAGATTTTTGGTCAATGCAGGAATATGCAGAACACCTAGAAGTGTTATAACCCTTCCACCTTGCAACTTCAACTTTCCTTTTCCACGACCAATGATTCTGGCCTTCCTGTCATCCCCCAAGAAGACATCACCACCTTCATATTTCTCATACCCATAGAACCACTCTCTATGGGGAATGAAGTGAAAGGATGCACTTGAGTCAAACAACCATGCCTCATGATCTACATGTGTACTTGAAGAAGCTAAGTACACATCCCCACCTTCATCTGAGGTGGTTTTCGCCTTTGTAGAAGGAGCATCATCAAATCTCTTTCCTTTGTCAGGAGCTTTAAATTTACAGTCCCTTTTGTAGTGCCCTTCCTTTCCACATTTCCAACACACCACCTTTATAGTTTTTCCTGGAGATTTAAATCTCCCTCTAGATTTAGAACTCTCACTGGATGATTTCCTTTTGTTTCTGTTCTGGTACCATCCTCTTACAGACAAGGCATCACCATTCTCGATCTCCATATTTTTCCATCTCATCTCCTCTGTCAGCAAGGATGAGACTATTTCATCAAACAACAAGGCAGTTAAATTGCTACCTATTGCAATAACCAGATTATCCCACGAATCTAGTATAGAACACAAAAAATTGATACACTTATCTTAATCTGAAATTTTAATATCAACTGATGATAACTGACTTACCACAGTACTAAATGCATTCAGATGCTCTGTCACTGAGTATCCATCTTTCATCCTTAGGTTATACAACTTTTTTCGTAGGAACAATTTATTCACTAGAGACTTAGATTAGTACAAAGTCCCTAACTTGTCCCACAAAGCCTTAGCTGTAGCTTCCCCTGATACATTCAACAATATTGAATCTGATACACACAATCGTATTGTGCTCTTTACCTTCCGATCCAACTTCTTCCATTCTTCATCGGACACTCCTCTTGGCTTAGTACTTGGATCTACCACGCTCCACTAATCTTTATCCACCAACAGATCCTCCATCTTTAGTTTCCACAGCTCAAAACTCTGACCATTAAATTTACCGATCTCTATCTTTCCACTTCTCGCCATCTTCTTTCACCATCAAAATCGATCCCGCAGATTTCCCACTGAACAGGGTCTACCATAGGCCCGAGTGAAACCCCTTAGCAACAAAGGCGTCCCCCTGAAGCCAAAATAGCTCTGATACCAAATGTAGGTTTTAACCTCATAGATAAATTACCTACATATGAATCCTAAAACACAAAAAATAGACAATGCGAGAGCATAACACATAAAACACATATACATGAAGATTTTCCCCTAGATCCCAAAATTGGGACTACTAGTTTGATTTTTCATTACGTTACTTTCCATGTTACAATACGTATTTATACATGCTGAAATATCTAATACCATGGACCGAAAACCATTGTGTCCAAAGCCATGGACCGAAAACCATTGCGTCCAAAACCGTGTGCGAAAACCATGCACAAAACCATGGGTAGGTCCGCCCAACCTAATAGAGGGTCCAATTTTTTTCCCAAGGGTGCTACTTTGGACCCTGTCAAGGGGGGCTGCTTGCCCCCCTCAAACCCCCTAGACGGGGGGGCTACCATCCCCCCTCTAACCCCCTAGACGGGGGTGCTGCCATCCCCCCTCTAACCCCCTGATTAACTACATCGACTAGTCATGGAAAAAAGATAACACAAATCAACAAGGTGAGCTAAGACCATGTCCCCTACCTCAATGCTTACCTCTATTCTTCTTAAATATTCTCTTTGTTTGTACTTGTAACTATTGTCATGTAGCTTCCGTTTTATTTCTTCATGTAAGTTACTCGTTACTGCTACAAAATCTTCCCCATTAGCACTCTTACACTAAAGTTTTCCTAAATATATCAACTCAAAAACTCCTCTAGGATGAATTCCACACAAGATTTGAAACAAACTCCTCCTTGTGCTCCTATTTGGTGAATCATTGTATGTAATCTCATCTTTAGCTAGCACATGATCCCATTTCTTGGTATTATCTCCCACAAGGTTCCTCAATATGTTTTCGAGAATCTTGTCCACATGTTCAGTTTTCCCATTAGATTGTGTGTGATAGGCTAAGTTGAAGTTCAATTTTGTTCCAAGCTTCTCTGAAAAGGTCCTCCAAAAATTCCCTATGAACCTGGTGTCCTTGTTAGAGATTATGCTACTCAATAATCCATGCAACGGAACAATCTCATTGAAAAACAAATGAGCCATATGTGTAGCATCACTAGTCTTGCAGTTGTTATATACCTAGGGGGGGTAATATGGGGTACCGAGGGAGGTACCAAAGGTAATAATATAATAATGGGATGGGCCATAGTAATAAATAAGGTGGTTAACCCATGTCATGTAAGGGACCACAAGTAGTTAATAATAATGTAAGGGGCCCATGGTATTAGTTGATGGTATGAGGAAACCATGGTAATGATGCATGGTATTGTATGTATGAGGCCTATATAGAGGCTAGAGACTCCACATGGAGAGATATGAAGAGAAATAGTCTTGTATGAACAAGCATATGGCTTGTGGAGTGTTCTCCTTCCTTAAGGAGTGAATATATGGTGTTGCCCTACCATAAGGGTTTGATCAATAAAGAAGCATTTCTATCTATTTCTAGGTTTATTTGAATTATTTTATATTTTTCATATCAGATCTATAATATTCTGGGTTAGATCTACAACAAGTGGTATCAAAGCTACAACAAGTGGTATCAGAGCACTTTCTTGGGCACAAAAGTGGAGAATTTTTTTTCATTTTTGCAGGATTTCAGGGGCGGCGAAATTGCAGATCATATCTATACATTTTGATTCAAGATCTACAAAATTTGATTGCAGATCTGTATTATGTGTGAAAAAATAGCCGATTTAAAAAAAAAAATCGGTCAAATTGGAGTCCGGATGAAGGAGATATCGCTGATTTAAAAATCAGTAGGGTCGCAGATAATTTTTCAGGGCAGCGAGTTTGCGGTGCATATCTAGACGTCTTGGTACAATATCTACAAAATATGATTGTATATCTGGAATCTTTGTGGAAAAATACCCAATTTCAAAAAAAAAATCAGTCGAATCGGACTCCGGATGAGGGAGATATCGTTGATTTAAAATCAGCTCTTTTTGCAGAAATTTGGGGTGACGGCGGGAGAGTTGCAGCACAAATTTGAAATTCCAGTGCCTGAATCAAGATTTCTATCACATGGGTAGATGCAGAATGATTGTTCCATTTCTAAAAATAGGTTATAATAAAGATTCTGAGAAATATTGACGGAATTGTGACCATTTCAAATTTTCGCCAAGTTTTTTTTTTCAAAACCCTCTTTATGGCTTCTAGCGAGGTTCTATTTTTTACAGGAAAAGATGATGGTCCGACTATTGAAAAATTCATAAAGGATCGAAAGCGTATATTTAAGACAGATTGGAGGGGTAAAATGTGGTTATTTTTAATAGATGAGGCTGCCAAATGGTGGTGGAATTCACTTGACCACAAGAAGTTGACCAAACTTTCAGATGAAGAATTTGAGAAATTACTTTTAGACAGATGGTCTCATGCCAGAAAACAAGATAAGGAGAAACATGTGGGTCTATTTCCTACTGGTATATCCTTATTACAGGTTCATGGATTGATTCAAAAAGAGAAGATCATTGTTTCTATAAATCCTAGTTGCAAGCATAATTTCATTAATGTTAATTTGGCAAAAAAATTGCAAGTGCCAACAAAAAACATTGAAAATACACAAGTTGATGAAGAGAAGTATTCTGGTATGAACAAGCATATGGCTTGTGGAGTATTCTCCTTCCTTAAGGAGTGAATGTATAGTGTTGCCCTACCTTAAGGGTTTGATAATAAAGAAGCAATTCTATCTATTTCTGGGTTTATTTGCATTATCTTATCTTTTCATATCAGATCTATAATATTTCTGGGTTAGAATGTTCAAGTATATAAGGATTTGAAGATTTCTATGGATAAGTATGTGTGGCATGGTAATTTTTATACTTTAGAGATGGATAATATGGATGTTGTTTTGGGATATCCTTGGATGGAATCAGTAGGTACTATCAATATTAATGTACAGAAGAGATTCCTGAAGCTCTGGTATAAAAAGAAGAAAATTACATTACAAGATATTTCCATTAATAAACAGATAGAGTCCAAGGAGGCTGAAGTAGAAGATGTTCCAGGGTCTGACATATCAGATGGTGAGCAGTTGATGGTCGACAATCAGACACAAACAGAGGCGGAAGAAGACAAGGTTACAAGTGTTGATACATCAAAGGAGGACTCAGTGGTTAAAGTCATATTGGAAAAGAAGACACCACAACAGGCACCTCAGCAGGGTGAATTAAAGAAGAAGACACCGTGGGTTACAACTTCAACATATCATCACCCACATCACCCCGCAAGAAAACAACCAACAAGATGGAAACCTATTAGCCACAAGGACAACAACCCCCGTATGATGGATAACAAGGAGCGAAGATCCACCTACTACACATCAACACAGAAGAACTGCCATGGTCAACTTCCATCTCAAGCGAGTGAGGCACCAGCGAGATCGAGGGTTCACCTTTCCCTTGGATGGCTAGATGCACGTGCATGGTATCAGTGGACTACTCTTTTGAGTAGATCTTATTATTTGTGTTCTTCCCATGTTTCGGGGACGAAACATGCTAAGGGGGGTGGAATGTTATATACCTAGGGGGGGTAATATGGGGTACCGAGGGAGGTACCCAAGGTAATAATGTAATAATGGGATGGGCCATAGTAATAAATAAGGTGGTTAACCCATGTCATGTAAGGGACCACAAGTAGTTAATAATAATGTAAGGGGCCCATGGTATTAGTTGATGGTATGAGGAAACCATGGTAATGATGCATGGTATTGTATGTATGAGGCCTATATAGAGGCTAGAGACTCCACATGGAGGGATATTGAGAGAAATAGTCTTCTATGAACAAGCATATGGCTTGTAGAGTGTTCTCCTTCCTTAAGGAGTGAATGTATGGTGTTGCCCTACCATAAGGGTTTGATCAATAAAGAAGCATTTCTATCTATTTCTGGGTTTATTTGCATTATCTTATATTTTTCATATCAGATCTATAATATTCTGGGTTAAATCTACAACAAGTGGTATCAGAGCTACAACAAGTGGTATCAGAGCTACAACAGCAGCAGAAGATAAAATGACCCATCTTCATAAATTTTTCCACAACTACAAGTATAGAGTCCTTAACTCTCTGCGTTCTTAGAAAACCAAAAACGAAGTCCATACTAACTAAGTTCCTTGGTCTACAAGGAATGGGGAAAGGCATATACAATCCCACATTTTAACTGCTTCCTTTCACATGTTAACATACTCTGCATTTACCTACATATTTCTACACACCAAATCTCATCTTTGGCTAGAAATTGAAGTGTCCTAGCTACCCAAGTGTCTTGTCCACCCCAAAATTCCTTGTCAATCTTCCATTGTGCTTTTTTTGCATCAAGTTCCCTCTCATTAAGTGACGAGAGATACATAATTGAATTTTCTTAAATAATAAACCATTCTACAAGCTAAACTCCGTCCATGGGATGCTATCTCTACTCACAAGGTTCTTGCATGCTTCAAAGGCATCTGAAAATTCAAAACCATCCTCATACAATTCCTTCAAATAATCAAAGCCCAAAATATGTACATGGAACTACTCCATAATCAAAATCCTCCTGCTCAAACTATCGACTAACTTGTTCTCTTATCCACTCACATGTTTCAGTACAAATGTGAAACTTTATAGGAATTCCACCCACTTTGTTATGAAACCAGTTCAAGAAAAGATAGAAAAAATATATCAACGCCTTAGAATTCAGCCTCTTCGAGGGGGTAACCTCCTTTACATTACATAAATGAACAATTCTTGGATGATTCAAATGAAAAAACCTCCTTTCTATATATATGAGTCTAGGGAGTCATAATATAATCTAGCCGACCTAAGAATAATAATATAAAGCCACAAAAATAATAATAGAGGGATTCTATGGGGCACAACAATATTAATAAGGGGTATAACTACAATAGTAATGGGGTAATCACTAGTATTA
>APFE030180559.1:0-20925 GCA_000404065.3 Pinus taeda | reverse complement strand
GACCTAAAGAAACAAATTATTTATTTTGATTTAAGATTTTATTCCTATGCTCAAAAAACTTGGAGAGAAGTCTTCCAAGCTCACTATAATTTTGACATTGTAAAAGGCTAAGAAGGGGGGATAGGGGGGTGAGGGAGGTGATGGAGATAGGGAGGGAGGGGGAGAGGGGGGTAGATGGAGAGAGGGAGAGGGAGGAGGAGGAGATAAGAAAGAGAGAAGGGGGGAAGAATATGGGAGCGAGAGAGGTATGAAGGGAGGAGAGGGAGGAATGGGGAGAAGATGGAGAGAGGGAGGGAGGGAGAGCGTGGCATAGATAGATAGAGAGAGAGAGGGAAAGGAAGGTGGAGAGGGGAAATGGAGTGAGGGGGGAGAGAGGGAGAGGGAGAGGGAGAGGGAGGGGACAAGCCAAAGAGAGGCAAAGTGAGAGAGAGAAGAAGATGATAGTGGGGGTGAGAGAGGGGGGGAAGGGACGGTGTTAGAGAGAGAAGGTGAGGGAAGAGTGTAATAGAGAGAGGAGAGGGGGGACAGGTACAAAGGATTGATAGGGAGGGAAAGGGAGGTGATGGAGAGAGGGAGAGAGGGGGATAGTACGGAAGATGGAGAGAGAGAGGGTGGGATAGAAAGGGGGAGATGAGGGGATATGGAGGGAAGGGGAGAGAGAGAAATAGGGAGGGAGGAGAGAGATGGAGAGAGAGGTAGAGGGAGGGGAGAATTGAGAGAGAGGGAGAGTGAGATGAGGGAGTGGGAGAAAGACGGAGAGGGAGAGAGAAGAAGAGAAGGGGGGGAAGAGAGGGGGTAAGAGAGGGAGGTTGGGAGGGAAATTATTAGAGAGAAGGTGAGAGAGGAGCAAAAGACAAAGAGGAGAGGGGCGAGAGGTACGAAAGGGGGATTGGAAGGGGAAAGGAGTAGATGGAGAGAGCAAGGGAGGGTCAGAGGGGGGGAATGGAGAGACAAATAAGTGGTAGAAGGATGGGGAGAGGAGGGGCTATGGAGGGATGGGAAGGGAGATAAATAAAGAGAGAGGGAAAGAGAGTGAGTCAACAAGTGAGAGAGAAAATAAGTGGAGAGGGGCACTGAGAGAGGGGGAGTGAGATGTAGAGGGAGGGAGGGAGAGTGTTATAGAGAGATAGTGAAATGGAAGTGGAAGAGAGAGAGGAGGAGAGGGAGGGAGGAAGGTACATAGGGTGGAGACCGAGGGTCAAAGGGAAAGGGTGATGGAATGACAAAGAGAGAGAGAGAGAGAGAGAGAGAGAGGGGGGGAGGGAGGTTGGAAGGGAGAGAGAGTGTGTGAGTGAGAGAGAGAGGAAGGATACATTTAAGGAGTGAGATATGGGGAGAGATTTAGGGAGGGATGGGAGAGGGAGCGAGAGAGAGAGAAAAGACAAGAGAGGGGCAAAGAGAGATACAGAGAGAGATAGAGAGGGAGAGGCAGAGAGAGATAGAGAGGGAGTGTTAGAGAGAGGGAGAGAGGGTGAGGGAGGAGTAGAAGAGGGTGAGGGAAGGACAATTTTATATATTTTCCAATATTTTCTTAAAACTATTTGCATTATTATTTTTATTAGATTATGTTCAATAATCTATAAAAATAATGTGTTGGGTGACTAATGAATATATATATATATATAGTATATATATATCATTCTATGATATTGTGTTCTCCCTTACATGTTTACTCTCTTAAATTTATTATAAATTAGATTTATTAAACATTCAAAACTATCAAATTTCTTAATCTATAAATATTTTAATCATTTAATTTTATGTTATAAAGCAATTCTTTTATTATACTTTTTTTTTATTATATTTTTTAGTGTAACACTATCTCTATTTGTTTGTGAAAAGTTCTCCCATATGCTAAATTATAAAACACCTCACTACTCACAAATAATGGTTTGATGCTTCAAAGAAGCAAAAAGCTCTTAAGAAAGGCTTTAGGATGAAGAGATCAAGACCTAAGGTTTTAGATATGATGATGGTAATTGGTATTCCTAAGGTCAATATTCTAGAAGATGAGGTAGGACCTCTCAAAGAAGCTACATGCGATGATTTTAATACTCCCAATTGATCTATTCTTCCTTTGAGATACCTAGGAAAGATTTGTGTTGGACCTCGGGTTTTTGCTATAGGGATTAATGCGCATGTGGTTGTGGCTAGAATACCCTCAAGGATCTTCCTGAGATCCTTGGTAGACAGATTAGATTAGTTGCAGCTAGCACAAAGAAGAATATACATGTCCTTATTAATGTATGATATTCAAAGCAGAAGGGAAGAGATTATCTCAGATCTTGATGCAGTTTTGCTGGAGAACCCAATGTAGGAGAGTGGAAGACCTCTATGCTAGCTCCTAGATAAACACCTGCATATAAACAAGACAAGAAGTAATACTACATCATATAGACTTGGTAATCAAGACAACAATATATAAGGATATCAAATAACATGCATCTAAGCTACTCATAAACTATGGAATTGCATCAACGTGTGAAAAAATAAAATATAAACACCATAGAGTATAAAACACAACTGCAGGTCTATATTTTTAATAGGAAATGATGGTTACAACCATTTGGTGAATCAAACTTCCCCTAATCCTCCAGCTCCTTTTTCTCTCTCTCTTCTAACCTCTTGGTAAACCACTATGTCTCATTCAAAATTTTGACAGTAAGTTGGCAATATTTCAACCTTTTTACCTCATAATGCCCCAAGCCTCCAATATATAGAATGAGAGGCTAATCCTTGCCAGCTCTCTCATGAGTTCCCTTTGCGAAAAAATAAGATGTTTCCTTGTTTTATTTCTCTTTCCCTTTCTATTAGACTCCGTTAGAAATAGAAGTATCCTCAAACAGGTCGAAGATGGATGTTTCCTACTTTTCAGGATGACATATGAGTAAAAAGTGGGATATTATTCATTCAACCCACTCCTTTGTCCTTCGGAACCTCACAAAACTTGGCTGACACTGCACCTAAGGCAACACAGAGAGTTACCCTAGGGACTAACGCTGTTGGCTCATGCATGGGGAGTGTTACCCTAGAAAATAGGACTATGAACTTGGTTATACCTTTAGTCAAACAGTCTTCCTCCTCTGAGTTGACGAGGAGGTCATTTTCTTATATAACAAATTCCTCATAATGTATGATATCAGAGACAAAGATGATGGCCAAAATACTTTAGAATTTCCATGTTGGAAAAAAAAGAGACAGGATCGGAGCTTCACGACTACGAGAAACCTAATACAACCACATATGTTAAAATCTAAAATCATGGCTGATTCGGGAATTCCCACGCTCACTAGCTATGTCAGAGTGGTTTTTCAACAAAGAGGCATGACGATCATGTCCACCGATAAGCATAATGTGGAACTATGTCATAATAAAATCATCCTAACGAGCTATCTCTGAAAAACAATATACACAGCTTGGGAGAGCAATCAAGGCTGAGTGATGCAAGCCTTTACCCAAGGTATTGATTGTCGCTTCATCTTAATAGCATATTTCGACACATGTGAATAAAGCCATTGAGGTCGAACATGTGCAAAATTGTCTTATTACCAATCAATAATGAAAATTGTTAACAGAAGCGAGGATGGCCATCGATAATGATGTTGGTCTCCAAGATCTGCAGTACATTGATCTAGCGAGTGTGAATAATGATTTTTTCATCAAACACTCCTAGAATCATTCAACCAGGAGCCAATAATGAAAAATCCCAATGAAACACAAGGTAACCTGCCCCTAATGCTTGTAGTATTGAAGGCATTGATATGTTTCTAGATTTTCTTCCTAGATAGAATGTTGAAGTCAACAGAAAGGGACCTGTCGAAAGGTAGGAAATAATTTGTTCTACATTAGTCGACACGAAACAGGAGAAGAATGAAACTTTTTGAAGATATATTTTGATCTATGGGTCAAACAGATAGAGGGCATGATGGAATTATATGAGTGACGATTGATGTAGGAAGTAGAGCGTAGAGGAATCCCTTAAACAATAAAAGGCATGACATAAAGGTTAACCAATAAACTTTAGACTCGTGAACACCAAAGAATGTTAGGATACATGGATGTAGAAACATTGGAGTATATAGGCTAAACTCATAGCATGGTAAGGTTCATCTGAGAGGATGACAAAAAGGAGGTTTTGCTAAGGGATTTCCATGTTCAAGGGAACGAATGCTACAAAAAAATGTTTCCAAATACAGACATAGAGCAATTATGTTGTCCAATTGTCCCCCATTTGATTAAGTTTAACAAGTCTACATAGGTAAACTAGGTGTTCTTTTCATATTTAGAGAGTCTGAAAAGATCCTAAAGAGTAACTCCACGGGGAACCATTTGTCATAGTTGATAACCTCGTATGACAAAGGTTTATTAGTATACCCAAAAAAATTCCTTTTTCGTAAGTTAGTCTATTCAGTCCAAATAAAATGAAAAACCTATGGTTAATAGACGTTTGCCTCATTTTCTTACAAGTACGAGGGACTGAGTAAACTTGATATTCTTCGTGAAATTTTCATGAGTCACATGAAGAAAAAATCAATAGATCTTCATCAAATTTTAACGAGTCAAATGAATAAAAATCGATATATCTTTTTAAGTTTAATGGGCAAGGAAAAAGAGATAAAAGAACTACTCATGCCTTCTTCATAGATTTAACAAGCCTGAAGAAGGGAAAAACTTTGGGATTTTCAATTTAAGAGTGAGAAAATGTCCCAAAACAGAAAGCACTCATACCATCGTCGTAGGAGTTTTATGATCCTGACGACAATAAGTCATGGATTTTGCAATTTATGTGAGAGAAAAGATCCCATTAAATAAAATTGAGTCAAACATTTCTACAATTCAACACTAAAAAATCTTCATCAGAGCATAAGTAATATTGACATCATACCAAAACGGCATCTGTTAAATGACATAGGAATGAAAAAAATTAATTTTAATGACTAATTAAGGTGAGTTATACCTCTAGGGTGATGATAAGAAGGTTTGAAAGCCTTCATTTTCACCATTTGAGTTCTGTGAGAGCGTTCTGGAGTGAAAAGGGAGTAGATATTCCCCAAGTGATTATGAGAAATCCAGGTGATCATTTGACGTGTCGTTTGTTCCAGGTAGATGGTCTAACCCTCATATTGCATTCTATTGCCTTTTTCAGCTACAATTAGGAACTACAATTGGGCTAAAGTTTTTTATTTTGGGGAATCAGTAGACAATATATTGCACCTAATGTTGCCTCCTAAGGTTGGAGGAGTGTTAAACGCCTTTCATGACCTACAATGGTGCATTATCATGCCTTGTGGTACTTAGGGGGCAATGTTAGGTTTTCTGGGAGCAATTAAAATCCCCAATGCATGATTTCTTAGGGATTTTACCATCAATTTGACTAATTTCTGGGTGATTTGATGCAGGTTTTGAGTCATCATCATGATTCTTTGGAGGGAAAGAGCTCACAATAGTGAAGAACTACAAACACTTAATGATCTCACATGATTACTTACTTTGTGTAGATGCGGTTTGATGATGTATGATAGACTTGACCTGATGAAGGGTTAGGAAGAACTACTCAGTTGGATTGTCCAATGATGGGATGAATAACAAGTTGTATTCTGGATTGGGGACCATGATCTCTGAATCAAAAGAGATGAATCACCCTTGAGTTGTTCCAGACTCACTCCAGGCCAGGCAATGGATTAGCTAGTAATAGGGTCCCCATTGAGCAAATCAGGACTAGCCCTATGAGGGCCACTCTTTGGATGATCATGCACTTGGGAGCCCGCATGTAGATACAAAATCTTAGCTGTTACTAGAAATTGACTATTTGCAGCTCCAAATATTCCACTGGTGTGAGGGATTTCTTCGTTAGGTAAAGGCAAAACCAACATCTTGTATCCTTATTTCTTGAGAGATTGCCTACGTTGAGGTCTTGGATGAGTTTGGGTTAGGATAATCCCAGGGAGCTAAGGCAGGGGCAATGGGTTTCCCTAGTTCCTTGGATTGGACGGGGACCAACTGGACACTTCTTCGAAGATGATTTATTCAAGTGGCTTAGCAGCCAAATCCTCATGATCGATTATTATGTCTATGGAGGTATGGATTTCATGGGAGATCCAGAGTTGATGTTGCCACCTGGCACTCAGTGGGGGCCACAAGGTACAAAGGTTTCATTAGATTACAAAACTTGATTTTTAACTTTTGAAAGTTATGTATTGTTTTGGATCTATGGGTGAACAAGTAATGACATGAAGTGTTTTCTTCACATAGATGTGGCACTAGTATG
The DNA here is from genome assembly GCA_000404065.3 of Pinus taeda. Lineage (NCBI taxonomy): Eukaryota > Viridiplantae > Streptophyta > Pinopsida > Pinales > Pinaceae > Pinus > Pinus taeda. The sequence goes on along the minus strand of APFE030180559.1, from coordinate 14,657 downwards.
TCCTATGGGTATGCCCCACTAGGCGAGGTGGGGGGGATTGGCTACTTGGGCACCGAAGAGGGAGATGACACATAGAGTCTCCGCAAGGTTCCTAGGAACCTCGAAGGTTTAACCATGGGTGTGTCACCTCTTCCCATGAAGGAGATACCTGCTCATATGTAGCAACACATAGTGGGTATGCCTCAATGATTTTTGGCTCCTCTTAGGATTTTAGCTAGAGTTGTTCTGAGTTTTCATTAGCAGTAATATTTTAGTAGTAGCATGGTATAGCTAGCGAGTGTCATAGTGAGGCTTAGTAAAGCCATTTTGTAATTAAAACACCCAAGTTTTGGGAATTTTCGATGTAAATTACTAGATTCGATATATATATATATATATATTGGCATTTTATGATGTAAATGTGTTTTTTAATGTTTTTGTAAAATTCTAACTGTGTAAAATTTTACTTTCATGCATGTACGTATACTAAATGAGACGGATGCCAATCTAATACATAATTTGCTAACAAGTCAACGACTGTATTAAATTCTCGAGGAATGTGTTCATATGTAATAAACTCAAACTGCGTTCCATGAGTCGTACCTTTAAATAATGGTGTAACAAGATTGGATTGTGAATGTGATAATGATTTGTCAAATGCATAATGACTAGATAAGAGTATAACCTAACCACTAGATTGGAGATGTCCCAAGATGACGCTTCAATGAAAAGTGCAATTATAGACATATACTCATTAATATTGTTAGTGGTAGTGCCACGAAAAACTCCCCCAGAACAAGGTAGTTACGACTCAGTTGTGTAAATGACCTAAGTAGCTAATGCAATTTGTCGTGTGTGACGATTGGTACCATCTCCGTATCCTATGTATGATAAGGGTGATGAAGATATTTGTGCAACAAGAGACATGTATGAGACAAATACTCATAAAATACAAAAAAATCTAGTTATAACAAAAGAAAAAAAGTTATAAACGCATAAAATTACAAAGCATATGCCTAGTGCAATGCTAGTCATAATACTTTTCCACACAGATCCCATTTTGGGGCTTCACGAGAGAAATTCCTTCAAAGTCTTGATTTTCATAGGCACCTTTTGAGAGGGCCTTGGTGAAGAAATCTGGACCAATCTACAATGGTTGAAACTTTCTTTCCCCCAAGAGGTCATGCTTTTGATCATAAAGTAGAATAAGATCACTGTCTTGATAAAAAAAAGGCTCGAATTTTTTGTCAAATTGGGTTTTGACTCGATGCTTGTGGGTTTCAAGGGCTAGTGTGGAATCTCAACCAGTCTTGTCCAGCTGATTGAGAGATAGTAACCGTTCTTCTTTGGCAACGGTGTCGGGGAAGATTTCAACAGTGAGTTTCAATGAAGGAATCTGGCGCTCGATAGGTAATATTGCTTCTAGTCCATAAGCAAGTTGGAATGGTGTAAAGCATGTAGTACATTTTATTGAGGTTCGGTATGCCCACAACAAAGGATATAACATATGGTGCCAGTGGGTTTTGTGATTTCCGACTAACCAACGGATCATGGTTTTTAGGACATCGTTAATAACTTTCGCTTGGCCATTAGCCTAGGGGTAGTAGGAGGAAGAATGTTCTTGCCTAAAACTGAGCAACAATGTTAAGTCATACATCATGTGGTTCTGAAAGTGAGAACCATGGTCTATAACGATCGTGTGGGGCACGTCGAAATGCCAGATCACTTGATTGAACAGGAATAATGTCATGGTTTCTCCATTGACATAGAAAATGGGAATGGCTTCGACCCATCTCATAAAGTAGTCCACAACGACAATAATGTAGTTGTGTCCATAAGGGGAAGTGGGGTTCTATGTGACAAAGTCAATGCCCAATTTGGAAAAGGGACCAATGGAGATAATCAGGTGGAGGGGAGCCGAGAGTGCATGCATTTTCTTTGTAAGTATTTGACAAGGGAGCCACTGTTGGATTGCCTTGTTACAATAATTAAACATGGTCGGCCATAAGTATCCTGTGTGTAGAATTTTCTGGGTGGTAGCAAAGCCAGAAAGATGACCACGACATGCCCTAGCATGGGAGTCATTTAAAACATATTTTGCCTCTTGCTGAGTGAGGCAGTGATGAAGAATTGTGTCATTGCCACAAAGATATAAAGTATTGTTCAACACTAAATATTGTCAAGCTTGGTGGTGGATGTGATGACGACCACCTGATGATAGTTTAGGGTAGAAGTGTTGCTCTTGGAGGTAGAAAAAAATTTCACCATACCAAGGGTCAGTTGAATCGATCAGATATATAGATTCATGTGGAAGAGGATCATGGGCTATCTCATTTGGATTGACTATGGGAAGATACAATAATAGTTTTTCCAAGACTAAGGATTTTTTCGCCTTGGCAATGGTGAAAGAAAAATGAAATTGCTAGAGGATAAAAATTCATTTGGAATATTTTCCTTTGAGGACTTGATGAGACAAAATGTCTCTCATGGGATTCTCCAAACTGATGATGGTAGTTTTTCGTAGCAGTATATCGTGCAGAAAGTGATTGATCGCAAAGAAAAATCCCAAGGACAAATTTTCCACATGTGAATATTAGATTTCATGCCCAACTAGATGTTTCCAGAGATAATAGATCAATGATCACTAAGATCATCATGGGTTTGAACCAAAACCATACCAATGGAGGATGGTGAGGCTTCCATGTATAGGAGAAAGTCACGCAAATAGTTGAGAGAAATAAGAAGTGGAGTAGATATAAGTTCCTCTTTCAAGGCATCAAATGATTTTTGTGCTTAATCATCTCACAATTACTCCTTTTTTCAGTAGGTGAATAAATTCTTTCTTTAGCTCGGTATAGTTCACGATGAATCATCGTAAGAAGTTTACTTTCCCTTCTAAACGTTGGAACTATAAAATGATTTTTGGGACAAGAGATTGAGTAATTTCCTTTAGCTTATTGGGATCAACCCTAATCCCATGTTTGGAGACAATGAAACCAAGTAGGAATATAGAATCGATAAAGAAAACACATTTGTGCAGATCCAGACATATGTTATAGAACTTGCACCTAAGAAAAATTTCTTAGAGATGAACTAGGTGTTGGGCTTGCTTCTTGGAATTGACTAGAAGGTCGTCCAAATAAGATTAAAGAATGTGTCTTATATCATGGAATGCGTAGTTCATGTCCTATTGAAAGGTTGCTCCAACATTCATTGGACCGAATGGGAGCTTTCTATATCCAAATATTCCCTAAGGGAAAATGGAGGCAGTTTTGTGCTGGTCCATGAGTTTTATGGTGATCTAGTTATAGCCTGAGAAACCATCCATAAATGATAAGGATTTTCGACTGACACAATCATCGACTATCTGGTCGATGACTGGTGTCAGATAGTTATAGTTTGGACATGCAATGTTAAAATCCTGGTAGTCGACACAAACTCAGTTAGTACCCCATTTTTTATCTACGGGAACCATATTGGAAACCCATTATATTAAGGGAACGGGGTAAATGAAACCAACACGTAATCATTTTTCCACCTCATTATTGATCGTTGTAGTTTGCGGGGGTAGAGTGGTTGGAGTCTCTAGCAGACAGACCTAGAATTGTCATAAACATTGATCTCATGCTTGATGATAGATTGATCTATGTCGAGAATTTCCTCATAATACCAAGCGAATACATCAAAGAATTCCTCGAAAAGGTAGGTGAAGCTTGCAATTTCCTCATGATTGCAATCAGCTCCAATTTGTATATTTTCCATGATGCCTATCCTAATTGAGATATCAATGAGCATTGTGTTGGAAAGACTACCCATGTTCCCTTCTAAATCCAAAATGTGGATGGTCGTATAACTCGAGTGAACGACCTTAGGTGGTTCAAAGGATAGGATTTGTATAGGGGTCGTGTCCGAATCAGATATTGAAACACGATGGTGAAAGTTTTCCCAAGGTTTTTCTTCTAAACACATGATCTCTCAAATAACTTTGCCCAAAGGTAGGACTTGATTGAAGAGATCATTAGAGGGAGTAGTTGTGGGAGAGGAGGTCATACCATTAGTCATGACCAAAGTGATATGAGAATTAGATGCATATTGAATGGCTTGATAGGCCAATTCAACTAGTGATAGTGGCATTTTTTCTCCATACGAGTCAATGTCTAAGGGGGAGAGGAGGATCTAAGGATCAGTTAGGTCACAAGGAATAGTTGGCACCATAGAAATCATATCTGGAACTGTGGGTGGCAGGAGAGTAAAAGAACTCATCAAGGAAGAACCCTTCAAAATACTGGTAATGATACTGAGATAAGAGTCAGGTATGCCACCCACTAAACGAATAGTGCCACTAGGTAGCAGTGAGTAATCTAGGGTGCAGAAGGAGAGCTAGTCCACCGTGACTATTCTTCCATCCAATCGAAATAGGATGAAGCGGAAAAATATAGGTACAATGGAAGTCATGGCATAAGTCCAACTGTGGCCCAAAAGCAGATTATATTAGATTTTTCAATCCACGACTTTAACATCCATCATTACTATTTTCCCACTCAAAGTGATGGGGTAGTTGGAAAGGTAACCTTTTGGGATGAATGTATGGCCATCGAATTCTTTAAGGGAATTCGACGATGGAGAGAGGGTCGATGAATCCAAGGCGTGCCAACATGAAGTAGACATGACGTAGATCGAAGTGCCTTCATCAATGACAGTTCTATGTATACCTTGCCCTATCGAAAAAAATTGCACCTAAAATGTAAGCTGGTGGGAAAGGGGAGGTTTACATTTCTCCATGTAAAATATTTCTAACATGGAACCCTGAGGGTTAATTGCACCAATAGCCGAAAGAAAAACTTTCCTTTGTGCTAGACAAGTTTGCAATACTTCGAGTGCAGACATAGCTGACAATGCTTGTGCCAAATCTTCTACAATATTGTTGTTCTCGGAAGCACATGCATATCTGTTATGTGGTGTGGAAGGAAGTGCCCCTTTTGGGGGCTCAATTACAAGATTAGAAATCAACCTTTCAATATGAAGTTCATTAGGCGGCGATGGGTTTGAAATCGAGGCATTGTCCTAAGCACTAGCGACTGGAGCTCCATAAGTTTTGGCTCGCATTTGAAGATCAACCATTTCAAAGGTGTAAATGGTCAATGGTCCTTCACCAGCTAAAGGATGATGTGAACCATCATTGCCCGCTTGCGGGTATTGAGGCAGGTTGACAATAAAATGTTGTTGTTGTTGAGTAGGGAAAGGGTTGTGTAGGACCACTAGGGTACGAATAATGTCCTCATAAGAAAGAAGATCCATGTATTAATAGAGATGCAGACAGTGATGTGTCATATGGTCTTTCGCACAGATTTTGGAAGGGAAATTGATAGCTTTGTCCTTTCCACTGTAAGATGGTGCAACAAATTTCTACTTTGGGTTGAATTTCTTAGTTGGTTGCTTCTCAGAAAGAGCAATTTTTTTCTTATTCTTTTTATTCTTACTGCTGAGTTTTTGTGTAGACTGCACTAAAACATGTCATAACTATTAAATAAAAAAATCAAGAATTATAAAACTTAATATTTTGTTTACAAATTTTATAAACAATATATAAACCTTTTTTAACAATTTTTTTTTTTTAACTTTTATTAAATTAAAAAAAATATAACAATTCATTATAAATAATTAATTCAATATCCAATTACCATTTTAAAATTATTAAAATATATTTAATTTATTAAAAAATAAAGAAATATATATTAAATAAAAATATAATATTATATACATATTTTTAATTGGATTATAACTTAAATAAACCCTAATTAATTAAAAATTTTAAAACTTTTTGTAAAGCTTCTTAATGGAATAGAGGTTATGGCAACACGTATAGATACAATTTAGATAAAGATTAAAATTGAAACACCCTATGCAACTCATAAACACCTTATCCGTTTTGGAAAATTTACAAGTTTTATGATCACGGAAGATCGCCACCAATATTTTGAATAGCCAAAGCAAGTATAAAAGGCAATAATGCACGGAAATTTCATAAATGTAAACAGTACATACTAAATAATGCTATGATTGCTTCGGAACGATTAGAATGCCGTATATTTGGCGTTCAATCTTAATCTAATAGTCTATGCATCCAGATGGGTTGGGTCTTTGTATAAAGATGCGGAGTCGTCGTGCTTTCAATAAATTTCTTTAAAGCGGATTTCCCGGATTCAGTTACTAACTGATTTTTGAAATATTAATTTCAAATTGCCCGCATTAACTCTGGAAAACCACTTCACAAAACCACGAGGTATATTTCGCACCGCTTTTCACAAAAAGCTATTTTTGTCAGAGGGCCTCTGAACACCCCGACTCGCTGCCACGCATCCAGTGTACGAACTCACAACCACCCACTCCCCGGAAGCTAAAGTTCATTTGGCTTGTGTGAGCTTGGTGTGCGAATTGCATCCGATCAGGTCAACGGACAAACATCTTCAACAACCTACCAGAAAGTTAATTTTACTTTTATGGCACGTTTTATTTAGTGCATTTAATGAAATGTCATAGTTTTAGGTAATACATTTAAATTTTTTTATACGGCATGTAATTTTTAATTGTTAACCCATATGCTATGTACGCAATATAGTGTATTTTAATTGTTAACCCATATGGTATGTACGCAATATAGTGTATTTTTTCTGCGTTGACTTAGTTTGGTATTGCACACGGGTGGAGATGTAATTTTGTGTTCGCTGCAGCGAATAGAAAACTACGGAAGCAGAGAGAAAAACGAATGCACAGCAGTGGGGAACCAGAGCAGGGTTGCGAAATCAGAGTGAGGATCAATTTTCAAATGAAGACATTTTGAAATACGCAGCAGTGTGAGAAATTAATTTTGTAATGGCTTGTGTGCTGGAGATTTTGAAATATGCAGGGAACCCATAATGATTTATTTTTTTATTTTTTTATTTTTTTTTATTTTTTTTCGGTATTACAACAGCATATAAAAATTGCTTTTTACATCAGTAAATCAATGTAAGAATTTTTATTCTACAGCAATAAATGTAAAAGCTCCTTTTTACAACAGTAAATGTGAATGTAGATTTTACACAACAGTGTAAAAATCATTTGTAAAAGAGGCAGAGTAATTTTGTTTTTGGTGAAACCCTCACAGTAAGAGGAAGAAATATGTATCAGAGTTTTTATTAATGAATATAAAAGTTTTATTGGTGTGAAAAGTCTCTGTCCTCAAAATTTTATTTGCTTCCTGTGTAAAAGATCCAGAGGAGAAAACAGAGCATTTCTCTGTATTCAGTTAATTGTTTGTTTTTGGGATTTTACCAGAAAATCCCCAACAGTGGTATCATAGTAGATCTAGGCTCTTTGAAGGTGTCAAAGAAGCTGAAGGGAGGAGTTTTTGTTGCAGTAGTAAATCTTCTCCAGCAAAGTGAAGTCTCAGGCAAAAGGATTCAGGTATTCCTCAAAGTTTTTTTTGTGTTACTGCTGAAGAAACAATCAGTTTTAAAATATACAGTCAAGGAATTAGAAGCATAGCTGAGAGTGCTAGAATGGCCAGCACCAGCACCAGCATGGGTATGTTTAATCATCAATTCCCACAGTTCAATGGGAAAAACTACGACTATTGGTCAATAACCATGAGAGCCCTGTTTGCCTGTCAAGATTTATGGGAATTAGTTCAAGATGGTTTTGAAGAACCAGCAAATGAAAATGAGTTTAATAGATTAACTCGGGGAGAGAAAGATCTATTAAAGAGTAATAGGAAGAAGGATTCAAAAGCCCTTGTATTTTTGTATCAAGCAGTGGACCAGAGTGTGTTTCCAAGGATAGCAGCAGCTAAGACATCCAAAGAAGCATGGCAAACCCTCAAAACAGCCTATCAAGGCATGGAGAAAGTGAAGACAGCAAAACTACAGTTGTTGAGGAGAGATTTTGAGAATCTGAGCATGAAGGAGTCAGACAACATTGACTCATTCTTCACACATGTAATTGGTCTGATCACAAAGATGAGGACTCATGGAGAAACCATTGAAGATAGGAGGATTGTGGAGAAAATACTGAGGGTCTTACCCTCAAAGTTTGATGCTATTGTCACCACCATTGAAGAGACAAAGGATCTCTCAAACTTTTCAGTTGATGAGTACATGCATCACTGATAACACATGAGCAGAGATTGAGTAGGAATCAGAACTCATCTCTAGAGCAAGCCTTCAAGACCCAGATGTCCTTTGGAAGAGGAAGAGGTCAAGGCAGAGGAAACAAGAGAGGAAGAGGCAGAAGCCAGAACAGAGGAGGAAGGAACAGTCCATCAAATGCTCAAGGAAGAGGCAGCAATCCAAATCAGAACCAAGGCCAAGGCAGCAGCCAGCAAAGAGATCAACATCATGCTCAAGGACAAAGGTATGAAAAATCCAATGTCCAATGTTATTATTGTAAAAAATATGGGCACTATGCCAGTGAATGTAGGAAGAAACAACATGATATGAGTAATAGACCAAATGCCAATGTCACTAGAGAAAACATCAGTCAAAATAATGTGCTATTAGCTTGTAACATGGCTGAAACAAACAGTGAAGACTTATGGTTTTTAGACTCAGGTTGTAGCAACCATATGACAGGAAACATAGCCCTGTTTTCTGCTTCAGATCAAAATGTGAAATCACAAGTCACACTTGGGACTAATAGCAAAATTTCAGTTATGGGAAAAGGAGAAGTAAAAATATTTACAAAGAAAGGTGAAAAGAAAACCATAGCAGATGTCTACTATGTCCCTGGAATGAGGTGTAACCTCTTGAGTATTGGACAACTTGTCCATAAGGGGTACAATGTTTTCTTTAAGAATGATGTATGCACCATCATGGATATAGCACCCAGCAAAAGATGTATTGCTGAAGTGAAGATGACAAGGAATAGGATGTTCCCTCTCAGAATAAGGGCAGATTTGAAAAACAAAGAAGTAATTGAAGTAGTTACCCAAGAGGCTTTCCAAAGTGTGCCAAAGGATGAAAATTGGTTGTGGCACTTGAGATTTGGACATCTCAACTTTGGAGGTCTTAATTTGTTGAGCAGAAAAGGAATGGTAAGAGGATTACCATTGATAGAGAAACCTGACAACCTTTGTGAAGGTTGCATCTTGGGGAAACAACATAGAGAAAGTTTTCCATCAGGGAAAAGCATAAGGGCAAATGCACCCTTAGAGATTGTCCACTCAGATGTATGTGGACCGATGCAAACTCCATCACTAGCAGGCAACCAATATTTTCTAACATTCATTGATGATTTTACCAGAAAAACTTGGGTATATTTCCTTAAAAAACAAAAGTGAAGTGTTTGAAAAATTCCGAAATTTCAAAGCACTTGTAGAAAACCAAAGTGGGTTGCATATCAAAGTTTTGAGAACTGACAGAGGAGGTGAGTATATCTCCAAGGAATTCCTACGGTTTTGTAGAGAAAATGGAATTCATAAGCAATTCACAGCTAGGTACACCCCACAGCAAAATGGAGTTGCTGAAAGGAAGAACGGGACCATCATGGATATGGCGAGGATCATGTTGAAGGCAAAACATTATCCAAATGATTATTGGGGTGAAGCTGTAAATTGTGCAGCGTATATTTTGAACAGGTGTCCTATAAAAGCAGTGATGAATAGAGTGCCAGAAGAAGCATGGAGTGGGAGAAAGCAAGGAGTCACCCACATGAAAGCTTTTGGATGTGTGGGTTATGCACACATTCCAAATCAGCTAAGGAGGAAGTTGGACAACAAAGGGGAGAAATGTCTTTTTATTGGATACAGTGAGGAGTCCAAAGATTACAGGTTGTATATCCCATCTTCCAAGAAGTTTTTTGTGAGCAGAGATGTTCAGTTCATTGAGGAGGAAGCTTGGGATGGAAGCATAGAGAAAACAGTGAATGTTAAAAATTGTTTGTCTCATGATGAAGATGATGAGGAGATGGCTCAAATACATCCCCAAACAGCAGTGCCAACACAAGGACAGCAAAGAACACCATTGAGGAGAAATGAAAGTACTTCTCCAAGCACACCACAAAGGGGAAATTCAAGTGCATCTTCAAGAACTTGCACACCGAATGAAAGAGGTAAAAAATTTAGAAACTTAAGTGACATTTATGATGAAGGAATGAATTCCTTATTTTCCTTGTATTGTCATGTTGATGATCCTATTCATTTCGAAGATGCAATTAAAGATAAGAAATGGATAGAAGCTATGGATGAGGAAATGAATGCCATAGAGAGAAACAAAACATGGGATTTGGTTGAGCTACCAAAAGGTAAAGAAGTCATTGGAGTCAAATGGGTTTATAAGACCAAATGCAATGCTGAAGGCAAGATAGAAAGACACAAGGCAAGGCTGGTTGTCATGGGATACAAGCAGCAGTATGGCAGAGACTATGAGGAAACTTTCGCATCGGTTGCAAACCGTGAGAGCAGTGCTGTCCATAGCAACACAAAACAAGTGGAAAGTTTACCAAATGGATGTGAAGTTAGAATTCCTGAATGGAGTATTAATGGAAGAGGTTTATATTGAACAACCTCTAGGCTATGAGAAGAAAGGTGAAGAGCACAAAGTGTGCAAATTGAAGAAAGCTCTTTATGGGCTGAAGCAAGCAACAAGAGCATGGTATAGTAGAATAGACTCCTATCTACTAGAGAATGGATTTGAAAAGTGTGAGGGAGAACCCACAGTCTACATCAAAGAAAAATATGGTAAATTGCTAATTGTTGTGTTATATGTAGATGATGTGATTTTTACAGGTAATGATCACTACCTCATTGAAAATTTCAAAACAGTCATGAAAGAGGAATTTGAAATGACTGACATGGGTTTGCTCAGATACTTCTTAGGAATAGAAGTAGATCAAAATGAAAATGGAATTTTTATCTCTCAAGCAAGATATGTAAATGAAGTGTTGGGCAGATTTAATATGGAAGAGTGCAAGGCAGCAATCACTCCCACAATAATGGGATTAAAACTCAGCAAAGAGGACAACACCAAGGATTTTGATCCTAGTTTGTACAAGACGTGACGTAATGTTTGATGTTAGTTTAATTTCCAGATTCATGGAGAGGCCAAAGGAAGCACATTGGCAAGCAGCAAAAAGGATTCTGAGGTATGTTAAAGGTACTAAAAGGTTTGGCATCTTATATAATGTCTCAAAACATTCAGATTTAGTTGGATACACTGATAGTGATTGGGCTGGAAGTGTAGATGATCGGAAAAGCACTTTCGGTTATGTTTTTCACATGGGTTCAGGAGCCATTTCATGGGCTTCTAAGAAGCAGTCCATTGTAGCATTGTCTATAGCAGAGGCTGAATATGTGGCAGCTACAGCAGCAGCATGTCAAACAGTTTGGATGAGAAGGATGTTGAGGAGCTTAGGCCAAGAGCACGCAAAAGCCACAGTGATTTTTTGTGACAATAGCTCAACTATTGCATTATCCAAGAATTCAGTGTTTCATAAGAGAACGAAACACATTGACACAAGATTTCATTACATTAGAGAATTGGTGAGGAATGGAGAAATTGACTTAGAACATTGCAGGACTCAGGAACAGGTTGCAGACATTTTGACAAAGCCACTGGATCAGAAAAGCTTTGAGTTTTTGAGAAAATGTTTTGGTATGACTGAATGCCCAGCAGTTGAAATTAAAGGGGAGTGTTGAAATATTAATTTCCAACTGCTCGCATTAACTCTGGAAAACCACTTCACAAAACCACTTCCGAAAACGACAAATTATTTCGCACCGCTTTTGGTAAAAAGTTGTTTTTGTTAGAGGGCCTCCGAACACCCCGACTAGCTGCCACGCATCCAGTGTACGGACAAAAAACCACCCACTCCCCGGAAGCTAAAGTTAGATTGTTTTGTGAGAGGTTGGTGTGCGAATTGCGTCCAATCAGGTCGACGGACAATCATCTTGAACAACCTGCCAGAAAGTTAATTTTACTTTTACCGCACGTTTTATTTAATGCATTAAATGAATGTGTCATTGTGTTAGGTAAAGTCTTTAATGTTTACATACGACATGTATTTTTTTTGGTTAGCCCATATAGTATTGGTTGTATGTGTGTTGACTTTGTATTAGCATTGCACATGGGATAAGAAGGTTCCGAGCAGCGAAAGAACAGGGAAAAACACAGCAGTATAAAAATGAAAAAGACCCCGGAGAGTGAATGAAATTTTTTGGATTCCTTCTTACAGGTGCATGTATTGGTTTGTTGAAACGAATGGGATGCCAATGCATTTTTTTTATTTTGAATATGAAAGGTGAAATCCTCAGCATTTCTAATGTAATGAAAAATTTCACACAGTGGTGAATGTGAATTTTTTATTATTATTTTACAGCAGTAAACTTATGTAAGAATTTTTTACAGCATATATAAGAATTTCATTTTACAGTGGTAAATGAGTAAATATAAAAGGTCTTTTACAACACTAAATGTGAAAGTAGATTTTACACAGCAGTGTAAAAATCATTTGTAACAGAGGGAGAGTAATTTTGTTTTTAGTGAATCCCTGAGAGTAAGAGGAAGAAATATGTATCAGAGTTTTTATTAATGAATATAAAGGTTTTATTGGTGTGAAAAACCTCTGTCCTCTAAATTTTATTTGCTTCCCTCTGCAAAAGATCCTGAGCAAAAAAACAGAGCATTCCTCTGTATTCAGTCAATTGTTTGTTTTTGGGATTTTACCAAAAAAATCCCCAACACAAATACCATTTTAATACCATGGGCTAAATACCATGGGTCAAATGACATTTTCATAAAAGAGTTATGTTAAATTAATAAAAATATAAATAAAGTATGGTAAATCATTTTTTTTTTTTATATTTACTCCATAATTCAGTTTATATTTATTAACCAATTTTATTTAGGTGAAGCCAATGGGCCAAATACCATGAGCCAAATTATTACCCATGGTATTGAGAACCAATGGTATTAACCCACTATATTGAGAACCAATGGTATTGACCCATGGTATTCAAGTGGAATGTAGCGGGGGAATTAAAACAGCTTAAATCTATCTTTACTTTAATTTACTAAATCCCACAAAGATCAAATATCTTCATATGCAAACTAAGTTTTATCTCTCTAAATTAAAAATAAATCTATGCTTGTGTTAATACCCTTTCATAATTTCAATTTTATAAAACATTGCAGTGTTCAATGTTAAATTGTATGCCCTTATACCATATTAGATAGAGAAAGCATGCGATAGAGAAGGTTAAAGCATATCCGCCTTCGAAAATATTAGATAGAGCAAATAAGCGACAGAGAATCAGTGAATTGAGAAAAAAAAAAGATACAGGTTAAAAAATAAAAATAAAAAACCATAGTGGAAAAAAATATAGCCGTAAACACAATCAAACGCATTTTTATTTAAAACGAATAGTATCGCTTCCAGCTTTCTGATTTAGCTGTGCGATCGATATGCAGGCATCATGAGTTTTTCATATAGTTCTTTTAGGGCGTCCACGTCTAGAAAATTTGTCCGACCTCTTGAAAATTATCGTCTCTTGCTGATCATTGCCTCTCAAGAAGGTGATGCGTTGGTGTTCACTGCTTCATTTGTAAAGCAACTTCATACTAATTAGTTTTCTTCCTGCATAATGGAGTTCAATATTCATTTAATCTAATCGAGGTACAATATAAAAGAATGAGAAACTCTTATCTACAATCTAAGAAATAAACCATAAAAGAAAACAGAGCAAAAGAGATTTAGAAATCTCTCTTTTGAAATCTAACCCGAGGCACTAGGGTCCACTTTCCATATAGCCATTCTTGAGTAGGACGTAAGTTGTGACCTTGATGTAAAATTTCTCACTATGAAACCAGGCCACCAGCAATCTGTCTCCCAGGCCTCCACTGCTACTCCATTTTTTAAGCAATAACAGACTAGGGGTGGAGCGGATCCCACATCACCCTCCACAAATGATTTTCCAGCATTTCTTATAAACCTCTTCACCTGTATCAATGACTTGACATTGTCATTATCAGTTAGAGATTCCCATTCCTTCACTAAGAAACCTCCCTGCACCCAAGGCCTTCTATATTTCACTAAGAAACCTCCCTGCACCCAAGGCCTTCTATATTTCTGGTTACATTTGAAATTTCATTATTTGAAATGTAATCAAATTTAGAAAATAAATATAAATGATATATATAATTTGAGTATCTATTCTTATGGAAGTTTTATTTTTCCTTTATATAATTTAATTTAAAATATTGATCAAGCTAGATCTTTTTTAATTTTAGATCTACTAATCACACAGAGAAATTTTATTTTTCTTTTATATAATGTAATTTAAAATTTTCACCAAGCTAGATTCATCTTAACTTTAGATCCTTTGTTTATATATATATATACCATTATCAAAAAGATGTGTTGCTAAAACCCCTAGGCCAAAAGCCACCAACTAAACTAACTACAACCTTAATTTTATTTTAATTATTAATAATTATAATTATTATTAGCTACTCATGCATTGAGAATTTCTTAAGAAGACCACCTTTCCAAAGAGAAAACCCATCTCCTTAATGTCTTTGTTAATAATGGATATAGTAGGCAACAAGATCTTAAAGTTTTCCTCAAAGCTAGCAAAGGTCCTAAGATTAAGAAAGACCCTAGTAATAGTAATTCAAGGGTACACTTCCGTTTCATCCAAGGGACCA
>APFE030180553.1:0-19685 GCA_000404065.3 Pinus taeda | reverse complement strand
ATGCAACCCAGGAGGGGTGAATTCCAACATCAAATTATGTTTTGTCTCTCTTCTTGTTTTCCTTTATGATATTCATGATGATATGTTTCTTGTTTAAATTTCACATGAAAACTAACTCATTATCCTTGAAGAGACCATACAACTTGTTTTTTCTATAAGACCCATTTTTACTTGCAAAGTGTCAGAGGACGGTCCATTTTTAGGAGGGAGAAATTCTCCTCCAATTTCAGATCAATTGGTATCAAAGTTGGTTCTGACCAAGTTGTATGTATGGGCAAGAAGCTTGAAATTCTCCATGATCTAGATGAACTTGTCTCTTCAAATGGAGAATGTTGAAGTGAGGAGATTGCTTGAAGTTGTTGAAGAGGAGAAGAGGCATATGTGCCTTCAGTTGGAGCATGTGCTTGAGGAACAAGTTGGTGAAAGTTCCACTCCAAAATCAGTGAATAATTTCTCCAAAGTGAAACCAATTTGTGGGCATGGTCCAAACACAGGTTGTGGACCTTATGTGGAGAAGAGTTTTGTCAGCATCTCAAATATTTTCATTATATACCTGTTGGTAAAAGTGGGTGGCTTGAGTCATCTTTAAATTCATCATTAGCATCTGAAATAGGAAATATGGGTGGAAAATCCAAGGATGTAATCAACGTCTCTAGTTTAAATCCTTCAGTTTATGTTTATAACACATCTTTTGCGACCTTTGAACAACATACTAAAGGCATTTTTATGAAGTTTCTAGCTAAGATGGGTTATGAAGGAGGAGGCCTCAGAATCAATGGCCAAGGTATTACTAATCCTATCGAGATAAATGAGAGACCAAGATATGAAGGATTAGGTTATGGTCTTAGAGAGTTTTGAGAGTGTTCTAAACTTTTTGTGGCAAAGAAATCATCAGATGATGATATGTCAAACCAAGATGGTAGTGATAATGGTAATTTGTCTCCCAAGAGAGATGAATGTTTCAAATGACTTTGCATGTCATCATCCAATCCTCATCATCAAAGTTACATCCCAAGGGACATGTATAAATGTCATGGGAATTTTCCAAATGTTGGTAATTTTGAATATTTGTGGGACATGTATCCTTGCACTTTTTGTAATGCAGTTGACTATTGTGTGGCTGATTGTGAGCAACGCAAAGTGATGGTCAAAAGAATGGACCAAATTCTTGGCATCAAGCATGAAGAACCTCCCTCAAATTTGAATACTTCCTTGTCAATGGGCAAGTGAAAGTATTTATGTACCCATTGTAACACGAATGGGCATGAGAATGAAAGGTGTTGGAAACTTCATCCAGAACTTTGTCCCAAGAAGGATAAATAGGTTATGCAAACTAATGCAAGGAAAGAAACATGTGGAAAAGAGGATACTGGCATAGTTCCTAAGGAAACCTTCAAAGCAAAGAATATGTAGAAAGAGAACCAATAAGCCTAGGAGAGGCAAAGATTGGGTAGACTACTTGTATAGTTTGTTGCTTTCTAAATTGTAAATACTTGTTGTTCATAACCTGTTTTGGCTATTTTGTAAAGTGAAATAAGAATAATCACTATTTGCAGCAAGTATGTTTTTCATTGACATGTCATGTTATGTTGCCTTTTGTTTCTGAGTCCAATTGTTTGAGGAATTTTTGGGATGAACATTTTTTGTCGTCTAGTATGTCTACAGTTGTGTAATGTACTCATCGATACAAGTGTATCAAGATGAATCTTGTTGTGAATAAAATATTTGATAAATATTGTACAAGAAATTACTATGTTTTGTGGACAAAGCCAAATGTGTCATTGAATTATTGCAGCTAGAGTACTTTTGTGTACAAGCATAGTTTGAGGATAATGAAACAAAGTTTGAATCAGTGCGTGGAAAAAATTTGAATTGTTTCTGATTTTCAAGATGGAAAGTCAAGTTTGTCTTCAACAATGGAACTTCAAGATGAAGTTGTTTCAGCCCTGAAATATGGGTTTGGAGAGAATGTTTAGATTCCATCCATCGATGTTTTTATTTTTCCTGCATGGTTTTAAGAATTGTGGCTCATTTCTTCACAGGATGGTGAGGACTTCACTCAGAGGATAGGTGGAGTACCTTGATTGGAGCTTGAAGGAACCAAATGAAAACATGACATTAAGGATTGAGATTTGGGAAGTTTTGAGCTTTTTCCTCATTTTTTTTTTGGAGTCCAAAAGTTCCTAGTGGGGAGGTATGATCTGGAGATCAATTTTTTACTAAAAAATGAAAGTGCCTAGAATGTTTTGAAATTGGCATCAAGTTGTAATGTCTGTCATTATGATTTCAATGACACTTGAATCACCTCAATCTGATCTCGTATAATGAAGTTATGATGTTATGATAATTTGGCTCAACAACAAAATAATTTGCAGGTGTGTTAACTGTACTGTTGACTGGGTAGTCTGTATTGTTGATGTCAAGATGCCTACTGGGCATATGGTTGGTCAATCACAATTTGCATGTGGCGGGCTCGTATAGATGCGGGTTGGCACATTTTCATTGTCGAATTTTGTTTTCGTGGCCCAATGGGAGGCTACCACATGGCCCAAACTAAGTTCGCCACATGGTGCTTCCACACTGGCCAAAAATTTTCTTAAGGGTTGGATGGCCTCTACAGGGTTTGAATGAGTAACCTTCCACTTACAAAGTCTGAGCCTTACCAACTCTCATGCACGATGGGTCTTAACCTATATACATTGCCACATATATTTAAGGGCTAAGTTATGGCACGTCAGGAGAGGGGTCAGGCAGTGAGCCCTGACCCTCGATCTTGTGTATCACCATAAAACCTTGACGCGAATGGAGAGGAGTAGCAGGGACTATCCCCTGGTCATATTAACCACCCAGAGGACAAAGCACAAGCCAGAATGGAACATTGGCAGAGAAGGTTGGACTTTAGCCCTAGCTCATGGTCATGTGCATTTCCACCGAGCTGAGAGCGATGTTGGAGACAGTTTGGGGACGAACCCAAGCGCTTGGTCACGAGAATTCCCACAGGAAAATGACACAAAGGAGAGGTTCTTGGTAGAGGGGACAATTTTTAGGCCCTATCCCCTTATTACATGGAAGCCATATGACTCTACACAGTTTAGGTGGGTGTTATCGGAGTGGGGGCGAAGTTGAGGCTTGGCCCCAGGTTACGGTGCCGATGCATAACTACGGACTATAGATTGAAGAGCTAGCATGGTGGGGGTGGGTGGTTAGCCCCGGACCCCGACCACATCAACCCATGTGACCAAAAACCTGACATAAAAGGCGCTAAGACTGGCAGGGGCAGACTATTGGCCCAACCCCTGGCCTTAGAGCACACCATGTGGCCATGTTTTTGCGCCTACAGGGTTATTGGAAAAATTAATGAAGCGACAACTTGCACCAATGGCGGGCAAATGTTTCACCTTCTGAGAATATAAAAGGGAGAAAATTTCGCTGTCTTTGTAGGTTGATCCAATTTGGAGGACGAATAGCAGGAAACATGGGAGAGCCATAACTTGATGATTTTTTGGTCTTTTTGAGCCCAAGATGAACCCAGATAGGGGTTGTTAGAGATTTTGAATCCAATGGAAGCCTCTATTTACTGATTGGAGCACTTCTAGGAGGAGTTTTCACAGTTTTGAGTCATAGGGTGTGTTAGGGTCCTATAATAATAGGATTCATAATTTTGAATTGGCTATGATTAGTCTTGTAATATTGTACATACTTTTGCTTTCTACAAAAATTTTCCCATATTAAAAATTAAAAATGTAAAGAGAGTATGTCGTAAAAGAATGATCAAAGGACAAAAATAAATAGAAAAGACTAAAAAAAAGTGAAAAATATGAACCCAAAATAGAAATAAAATAGATCATGAAAGTGTGCAAATTCAAGTGCCACTACTTTTTACTTTACTATGCAAAATAAGGTTGTGTGCAGCTTGTCATAAATTCCACAATCCATGATGGTCAAATAACTTAATCTTGACTCATTCATCCTTTAAATTTCATGTTGATAGATGGAGAATAAAGATCTAGCCAAACTGTTTAACCTTGGGAGATCAGTAGTTAGGTAGAGAATAAAAATGAGCTCATTAGTTTAATCTGAGCCATTGGAAGTTATAAGGTTAAAATTAGATAGTTTTCTTGTCAAAGGAAAAGGAAATAAAGGGTCAGCAAGCTCAAATGCACCCAATAAAGTGAAGGAAAAATGTTAGGATAAATAAATGGTAGGTAGAAGAAAGGTTGCAGATGCACAAGGTAGCTGAATCAAAAGAGCATTTATCATCCTTAATCCTATGTTTCATGTGCATGAGCATTTATGAGAGTGAAAAGATATTCACAAGCTTGTTTGACTAATTTCCCCTTATTTCATTTCAGCCCCACATACTTACTTACTATTTTCCCCATTATCCCATCATTTCTTACAAAAATACCCTTTTCCTCCCTCATTTTGACCCTTACCCCTTGGTTTCACACATTTCCCTAGTAATTACCCTGTAAAAATCATCCCCCTACCCAAAACCCCTTTTCCCTAGTTTGAAACCCATTCCCCATTGCAAATATTACCTTCCCCCCTTATTAATTTCCCTATTTCCCTTCAAAAACCCATAACACCCCTTGTCCTAAGTTTTTATCCCCCCGCATTATTTAATTAACTCCCCCTTCATATTTCCCCGACAAGCCCTTTTAACCCACCAACCCTTGGTGCAATTAAAAAAACCACGTCACATAACCTCTGGTCCCACTTTATTAAACCTTCTGCTTATGTTAAACCCTGGCCTTATGTACTAATTAATTACTATTACTCATAATTAAACCCTGGGCCCTACAAATCCTTGTCCCAATTTCCCTCCGTGCATCTTAACCACGCAACATCTGTCTGATCTCCTACCCCCAGATCCGACGGTGCACATCCATATCGTGCACGTTCACTGTCTGACAGATAGCAACCTGAGAGCATGCGAGATTCGCAGTTTTGCTTGGGTATTGTTTCGCTATGTGGCAGCCCCAGGCTAGATCACCTGCTCATGAAAAATACTACCTTCCCTCCAAAAGCGGTGTGATGGCCTAGAAAACTGCCTCCCCCCTAGGCCAAAAACTGCCCGCTGTTCATTTATAGTTTCCGCGCCAAAATGTGACCGTTACCCTTTAAAAGGCTGGAGAAACCCCATTTCACTCTTTTCGCTCATTTTCATTATAACTACTGCTCAAGCCATTCTGCGACACCATGAACCTATGTGACTAAATTGACCACTGTCTGCTGCCCGAAGAAGATCCAGACACCCAATTCGAGCATCCAGTTCAAAGTTGAAGCCACCGTACCCTCTGCACTCACCATTGAACTCAGTTTGCAAGCCATACCACCAAATTCCAGGTATTCTTGGGAAAACCAGAACGACTCTTTAATTTGAAAATGTACAGTCCAACTGAAAGATTAATTAATTGAAATTAATTAATATATTTGCCTAAATTGAAGAGTAATTTACTTATATACCCCAAACCCTTCCTTTACAAACTGTAACTACCAACCTACTATTACATGGTTTCCATACCTCACTTCTACAACCACTACAAGCCTAATTCATATCCATAAATGCAGTCATGGCTTCCCAGACCTCTCTGGATGTGAGACCTCTGTCAACCCCTCACCTAGACATCAACCACTTGGAATTAGTAGACAAAGATTTTCAAATAAAAGATACTGCTTCACCAGCTTACCTTCTAAAGCTCCACTGCTTGAGTAAGGACACATTCCTAAACCAAAACAATGACATCCACATTTGGGAATCCACATTTGGGAATCCAATTTATCCAAATATTTATTCCCAGAAGTACACCCATTCCCTGACATCATACATTTCTGTCATGCCTGCTACATTCCTAGCCAAAGGGCTATTGTCACCCCTAACCAGCAAGTGTTATTCACTATCACTGCAGAATCCATCAACCAAATGTTGCAGGTCCAACCCAACCCTAATGAGACCCCATTATCCATTGGTGACTTGTTGGATTTATATGTCAAGTTAGACCTGGCCAAAATAGCCCAAATATTCCATAATTTCATCATAAAAGACTGCCATACTTCCACAGATAGTCCCCCTTATGCTACCACCATTTTTTTAGAAAGAGGCAGACAAATAATTACTATGCTCTCTTGCATCCTAGGATATACCTCAGATGAGCATGTGGATGAGGTTGTACTGGCCTGTCTTTCCATTTTTAGCCCAGGCCAACCTCCAACTATCATTTACAACTATGCTTAGTTCATTGCAGACAAGATGCATGGACAGTTCACAAGACTGCCAACAGAGAGAGTCTTCAAGTACTCCTCTGTGTTATTTCATATGTTTTTATATTATCAATCAGATAAATTCCTTGTTAGCATCCAGAAATTGCATACCAAGGGAAATAAAAGGTCAATTATCTATTGGACACCCTTGATCCAAAAATACTCCACTGTATTCACCTATAAGGACTTCATCGATTCATTTGTCCATCCAGTCATGAACATGTTGACCAGTAGTCCTTAGCCCAGAATTAGCCAAGAGATCAAGAGGGTGTTACAGTTGGCCAAGAACAACAAGGTGGGAGACTGGTATTTGTGCCAGAACCACATAGAAATTAGAGTTTATGGATGCCAACTTGCCCCTTATAAACTGCCCAAATACCTCCCTATGAGGATATTTTCACTGGAATATTTTAGGAAGATCATCAATTCGGATGAAGCCAACTTCATAGCAGCTAGGAAGAAAACCCAATTTAAAATGAAAAATCAATTGGGCCCCTTCATTTGTAACAACAGAGAAGCTGGACCTGAGGCAGACAAGATGTTACAGGAAATGAAGTTCAGGAACAGTTTCATGTGGCAGTATGAGCCTCATGGGGTCATAAATAAGTTGAGAATCAAGGTCAAATTAGGATCTTTCATCCACCATCCTAGACCTGATATTGAGAGGTTTTCCAACCAATCAGAATGGTTGGAAAACACATTAATTGACATGGATAACACAGTAGTGGATGTAGAAAATACATTGTTTGATGTAGAAAAACAAATTGATGAAAGTTCTTTCCTGCAGGTTTCAGAACTAGGGGAACCCATGAATATTCCTCATGTTTTATAGACCCCAACAAATGAGGAGAGGAAGCCAAAAAGAAATAGGGAGGAGGGTTTTAGTTGTGTTATGGAAACCACAGATGAGAATTTTGAGCTCAGAAAAAGGCCTAAGCTGAACATTGTGACTAAACAAGAAGAAACCATTGAATCAGTGGAAATCATTGACACTGATAGAATGGTGGAAAGAAGAAAAGGCACAATTTCTTTAGGAGAAACACAACAACCATCAACATCTAACACTCAACTGATTGAGAGACAGCTCAGTGTTTTGGGTTATTCTTTCACCAGGCCAGCAGATAAGGAAAAATCTATCAAATATAGGTATAAAGAGATCAAGTTAAGAAATGAGAAGTTGAAGGATGAAACATATGCCTAATAATTCAAGCACACACCTACTAATGAGAGTAGGTTGATGTCAGCGTTTGACATCAAAGCAGGAAAAATGCAAGTGTCCTTCATGTAGCCAACTGTCCATAAGCCAAAGACATAATTTGATTACAAAAAAACCGACTTCGAGGTGTTGCCATGGATGTTCATCCCATTGACCAGATAGAATTTCACAAATAGGCTGGAGAGATGATATACTCCACCCTGATAGGAAAGGCCATGGCTGCACATAAGCTACAGAGTTCACTAGATAATGTTACAGCCCAATATAAATTGGAAAAATCCTCCTCATAGGCCAAGGACAATAGGATCAAGTCATTGGAGGATTTGGTAATTGAGCTGGGCCATGATCCAAATGACATCAAAGCTACTGAAAAGTTGATCAAGAAGAAGACTGAGGACATTGCAACTTTGAAAAAACTACTAAAGTTGCCTCATTCAGAACACCGACAGACAAAAGAGGTCTTGCAGAACCAAACACATCAGGAGGCGATGATGGACTTGATTTTACAACTAAATGATCAAATGAAGGAAATAGAAAAGGAGTTAGATAGCTTAATACAATTGAAACAAGCTAGTCTTGACATTGTCCCTGCCACTGTTATCCCAACAATTACTACTGCAGTACCTTCCACTTTGGCAGCATCATTAGCTCCTACAACTCCAATGGCTACAACACTGCTAGCATCTACATCGTCTACATCAGCAACATGATTAATAGGTGATGAGGCAAGTAATTTGGTCAAAGCAATGGAAGGAATGTCCATTCAGGCCACTAAAATGAACAAGCTCAAGGAAAAGGTGACCAGTCTAGAGACTGACTACAAGCTTGCCTAAATTATGCACAAGGAAGAAGTGCAGCAATCCACTAGAATGAACGAAAGAATAAAAAACATGGATAAGGAATTAACTTTAAAGGAACCCCTTGGATAGGCTAAGGAGCAATTGTGGGCCAATATCATTGACTTTGTTAATGATACTTCACCATCCATCCAAGTGATTTTTATATAGATTGACTTAGTAAAAGAGGCTACAAAAGCCATACAGAGAGTAAAAGCAGAACTGGGAGACATGCCAGAGGAAGCTGCAAGGATCATTCACTTCCACAACTCCAAAAATAAGTATGAATTGCAGGAATTAGAGATACCTGATAGAACAGGTACAATAATGGAAGTGAAAAGGGTCCTCACCAACAGGAATTTAATGCTAAACCTTGAAGATAAGTGCCAAACCATGCAATTGGCTATAGACAAGTTCATGGTTAAATTCGAAGTTTTGAGGCAAAAGGGTTTACCAAATCCCTTGGTAATAAACAATAAGTTAATGCCACATGAGGACTACAACAGAAAAATAACAGAAGTGGCCAGAGATCAAGTGAATACTTCTTCTATAAAGGGGATGCCAACTCGCAAGGTCCTATACCAAACTTTTGAGAATTTGTTTTACCTCCAGCATGAGGTAAAACACCTTTTTGTGAATAATCCTACTTTCACGAAGTACACAGAGGCAGATGAGATTTACAAGAAGATGATAAATATCTAATTACTAGATGCTGAAAAATGGGAGAAATTAAATGACTTATTGTAGAAATACACGTTCAAAATGTAAAAATGTACAGTAAGATTGAAAAGCACAGTAAAAGGATAATGACAGGCCAGCCAGATGAAAGTGTATCAGTTGAAAGGTCAGAGTGAAGAGAACGCCTAGCGTGAAGACCAAATAGCAAAGAAGAGATTAAAAGGCAAAATATCAAAGATCAAAGACAAAACAACCTAATAAATAGGGACAACAAACAACAGTTCAATATCTGTCTCTATCTTCTTGCATGAAGATATTTCTTTTTCCTAGATTAATTCCCAAGACAGTTTGGGATATTTTGTAAATTATTTTTGTATAAATACTTCATAATTCGAAGTATTGAGTGTGGATTGCTATACATTTGTAGAGTTATTTTGATCATAAACCTAAGGGTTATTGTACTAATTTTTCAAGTCATCGGACTGGAGCAAGTAATAAAGAGATTGCATTACAGGATTCATGTGTTGAGCTATTGCAGTGAAGTATTTTCTTTGTCAGATTTTGTTATTTTCTAATGTATTTCACAAACTTAAATGTTATCAAACGTTGAATGAATTAACTGGAAATTTATCTCAAAATAATTTTAAGTACACTCTGTTTTGAATAGTTGATCATTTCTATGTTTTCCTCTGATATCCAAGTTTGAGAATTTTTAATTACTCTCCCATCCCGGTTGACCTCTTTCACTTTCTTCATAATCCGGCCTAAGGAACCCTTAATTACTCCCTGGATCTGAATGAAAACCACTTCACCGTCCAGCTCTTGGGAACTGAAGTAACTTAACTATCTTGCCTTGTAGACACTGTTTTTAGGACTTGATCTAGTCCTGTTTGCTTGACATTTGACGCCATAGCCCAATGGTAAAATACACCCCTCTGCGATTTATGTTTATGTTCTATCTGCAATTTGCTTTAATGCTAATGTGATTGCTAACTGTGAAAATTAAATAAATTTCTCTAGCATAGAACATACCTAAAATTAACATGGTATCAAAGCTGAGGTGAAGACAATGTCCAAGCAAGAGTGAAAGAGCAACCACCAAAGGCATTTAGGAAAGGACAAAAGAATCAGTGGATTCCTCATCTCTCTTCAAATTCATCAAGGGTGAAGTTGAAGTAGAGAATATTATCAGAATGG
The DNA here is from genome assembly GCA_000404065.3 of Pinus taeda. Classification (NCBI taxonomy): domain Eukaryota; kingdom Viridiplantae; phylum Streptophyta; class Pinopsida; order Pinales; family Pinaceae; genus Pinus; species Pinus taeda. The sequence continues at coordinate 9,494 of APFE030180553.1, read as the reverse complement.
TGCAGCAGAAGTTTCTGATTGCCTGCCTAAAGATCACTTCATTGAGGAAGTCCGGATCTAAGGGTGGAAGGAAAGGTAGATGCCTTGGTTGAAATAAGTTCGGCCATTATGCGAAGGAGTGTGCAACTGGTAGGGACACATAACTTGATGATGATAACAATCATTCCAGGGACATCTTCAATGATCAAAGGAATGATGGGTAATGCAGGTCATCAAGGAAATGGTCGACTCTTCAAAGAAAGAAAGGAACCCCAGGTATGAAGAATCAAATGTTGTTTCTAATAAGATAAAGAAGAATTATCTTGTATTGGCCCTGATTGTAGTGCTTCAAGGCACTTCATTGGATAGATGGGTGCACTCTCTAAATTGGTAGAGATGGAAACAATCGTGGGATTATACTTGGAGCCGATGCCACCTATCCCGGAAAGGGTGTAGGGAATGTTACCCCTCAATTGAATGAGGGCAACTCGACTCATTTGCAAAATCTCTTTCATGTACCTGATCACAAGAATAACCTAGTGTCCATTTCAGCAATGGAAGTCAAAGGTTACAAGGTCGCACTCATTGATGGAAAGATATGAATTTTCAAAGATGCTTTTGAGTTCAGGGTTGTATCAAGTTGCAGGAAGTCCACTAGGGACCATGTCCATTGACACATAGCACCGAAGGTCTATGAGTTAGATGGTGGCAGGGATGCCCGAATTAAAAAAGAGCATGAAAGTACATGTCTGAGATGTACATAAGGAAATTCTTACAAGGGGACCATTCCCCTCATGTAGCAGGTCCACAAGTTTGGAACAATGCGAGGGGTTTGAGATTCATGACGAGGAATCTCACGTATGCAGGTGGAAGAAAGCCCTCTATGGGTTGAAGCAAAATTCCCTTAGTGTAGTATGAGAGGATTGATAGCTGTCAGATGAAGCTGAGATTCACTAATACTGAAGCTGATCCAAACCATTGTTTGAAGGTTGTAGATGATAGACCTCTCATACTAACAACTTTTGAGGATGACCTATTTCAAATAGGTGCAAACCCTCTCACTTGCAGAAGTAAGAGGGAGTTGGATTCCGGATGTGGAATGGTGAACTGCAAGCCCATGACTACCTCGAGGATCTTAACTTTCAGAAGTTATATGGTGATTATGTTGGACCAGATTTGGGAAATGCCTCTGAGTTTCATAAACTCATTCGCATTGATGTTCTTGCTTAACTTTCGTCCAGACATATGTTTTACTATTACCACGGTGAGCTCATATTTGGTTGAGCCTCACTCAATTGGTGCCAAGAATCTTCTCAGATATCTTTGGGGCACAATCTCTCATGGATTGAGATACACTGTCGGATGATTTGAATGTTGACTGGGCAAGTAGTGTGGATGATCACTAGACCACTTCTCAGTGTTGGTTCTCTTTGGATCCTACTTTGATATCATGGATGAGCAGGAAGCAGAAGTCGGTTGCTATAAGCACCGCCGAGACCGGATACATAACTACGAGTATAATCTCGTATGAAGCTACTTGGTTGAGAAAGCTCTTCAATGAGCTGTTTGTACACATGATGAATACCACTGTGATTCTCTGTGACAACCAGAGGTAGGATTCGATCATTGAGGAATCTCGTATTTGATGATTGCTCCAGTAGATAGACATCAGATACTACCTTAACTAGGATATGGTAAGTCAATGAGCAAGGAAGCTCCATCGCTGTGAGATGATGTACAAGTCGCTACACTTTGTCAAAGCCCCGGGGGAAAGATCAAATCTGATTTTCCCGAACGACTTGGAGTTGTCGAGAGACCCTTGTAAAAGGGTCCTGCATGTTGCATACATTGAGCTTTGGGAGCTTTGGGGGGTTGGGGTACCTACTAGAGAAGCATACGACCACAGGGTGACTCACCCTCCCTTGGTGATGTGATATGAATAGGATGATTAGTTCTCCTATGGGCCAGGATGATTCATTATCTGTGGCAGCTATGGAACATGATGATTCGTTCTCCTGTGGGCCAAGATGATTTGTTCCCCATGGCGATTGTGGAACAAGATGATTCATTCTCCTGTAGACCAGGATGATTAGTTCTCCGTGGCATCCACTGGACATGATGATTCATTCTCCTGTGGACAGGATGATTAGTTCTCCTGTCGAGGCATCCTACCCATGTAGTCTAGGATTCATGGGAAGTACCTCTCATATGATCAATGAGTAGGGAGATGAAGATAGGGACCATAGTAGTACTGATGGATGCATCATTGTATCTACTACACTCCCTATGCTAGGATGACCTTCATTGATCTGGGATCAATGAAACTGGTCTGGGACCAGTGAGAGTGGTACACCCTCTGAAACTAACTTTGGGTCAGTAGAGGACTGGTCTGGGACCAGTGAAAGTGGTACACACTCCAGAATGACTTCGGGTTAGTGGAGGATGGTATGAGACATTCTTGATTTATTCTTCTTCTTCATGGTTCAACAGAACAAAGCTGAGCTGAGCTGAGCTGAGCAAAGCAAAGTTGAGCAGAGCTAAGTAGAGCAGAGCTGAGAAGAGCTTAGCAGACCTGAGTAGAGCCGAGCAAAGCAGAGCATAACATTGCAGGGCACTGATGGTAGAGATAGTATAGTTGGACATATGGATCAGCAGATGGAGTTCTCCCTAGTTGAGAGGGAGTGTTAAAATTGGAAACTAGGGCCAAACTCCATGTGGGTCATCCTATTTATGGCAGCTGATATTTTTCTTAGATCCCTCTCATCGAGAGGTGTAGGATTGATCTAAAGATCATCCGATTTTGATAAGTATTCATGAAGTTATGAATTTATTTGTGTTATAAGACAAATTGTCAAGTCGTCCAGCAACTTGAGTAGCCTTAGAAGCCTAATAGTCGTGTCTATTCATCATCTATGTTTTAGTATAAATAAGAGATGACTTGAAGTCATTTGGAGACATATTCTTCATGTGATCTTCTCCTCTCCATGTCTTTGGGTTTTTGGTGAAGGAGAGACACTAAGAATATATGCTGAGCTAAGTAGATGATGCCCTAGCCGTAGTAGCTGATGCCCTATCCGCAAATGATGACCTAGCGACAGATGATGCCCTAGCCATAGTATGCTGATCAAAGGTAGTCAATAGAGACTTATATGTAGTCAAAGGAGACCTGTTCACGCATTGAAAGGAGACATGTTCATGCAGTCAAAGAAGATATAGAACTTCACATTCCTCTCTGAAATTCCGTGTGAATTTTGGATACATGTATACACTATATAGGAGGGAGCTCGCATAAAGGGAGGAGCAGAACTCAGGCTTTATCTCTGAATTTTTCATGTGAAGACGGGTGCAGAGATTTACAATCAAGAAGGGACAGATCTCACATTGTCTCTTTGAAATCTTGCGTGTATAAGAAGTGGATCCGCATTATATTAGGGCACCTTTTTGTGTAAGTTCTTGACTGCACCTCGGATAGGTATAAGGTGCAGCCAAGTCAAAACTTCAGATGAATGGAATAGAAAGAACCTCAGATGGATGGACAGTCTTGGCATAAAGATGTCTCTGATATTTTTTGGAAGTACAATATTGACATTCTATGGCTACAATCTCAGTCTCGGCTTAATGAAGATCACATTGATCCTAAAGATGGTATCCCTGTAACTCTCGGCATACTATCTCTGCAGAACCATGTTGATGGAATGATTTTCCATGATGCACAATATTCAGATCTGTGATCTCAATCTGAATATCAGTACTATACATTTGCTCAACATATTAATATGCAGTCACAATGATAAGGATCACAAGCAGTAATGTTTATGATGGTTACAGTCTCAACATAATGAGAATGATAAGGATGGACAGTCTCAGATCATGATGATGAAAGATGCAGCATGATGGGCATGTTAGTAAGGAGTAGTATGATGATGAATGAGACAACATGATGATGAATGATGCAGCATGATGGGCATGTTAGTAAGGAGCAGCATGATGATGGGAGCAAATGGGAGCAGCTCAGTGACTAGGTGCAGCACAGTGATGGGTGCAACATGAGTACAAGCTGCAACACTATGTTAGGTGAAGTCGTCACCTTGGAGAATCAATTGAAGAAGAATGTCTTCAACTGATCTCATGCATCATCAATATAGGATATGATCTATGCTCATATCTAGATAAGTCAAAGTGTTGACTTCTATTGTAAAATGTACTATCTCTCTCTTTCTGCTAAACTTTGAAGAACATAAAAGAAGAATTGATCAAGGGTTTCCCCACATTGGGGTTTGTCCTTGGTTGGCGCCACATCTTGTTTCCTCTTGTCTTGGCTTGTCTTTTGTGATTTATGTTTATGTTCTATCTACAGTTTACTTTAATGCTGATGTGATTGCTAACTGTGAAAATTAAATAAATTGCTCTAGCATAGAACATACCTAAAATTAACAATAACATACTCATAATTTTGGAAGAAGACTACTACTACTCAACATTGATTTATTTCTTCACTTGACACAGAGAAGGGACGGTTCCAATTAGCCTTCTTAGAACCTACAATTTTGTACATGCTTTTGTGGGCTAGTACAACCATCATAAGTCGGAATATTACTGAAAGCATGGTCTGGAGTAGAGAATTTGCATACCATGGCAGACTTAACAGTCTCTGAATTTGATAAATGATTACAATGGTATCCCCACCATCTCACAGGGGTCGGTTGTAGCATAACATCAAGCAGTGGAAGTTTTTGGTCTAGTACAATCTTGGAATCAACATCCTTAATAAAATTGACAATTAACCCAATACCATAATAAGCGGGATTATCTCTTAATTCAGTGCCAGTATAGCGAACACGTCAAACAGTTGCACAATGCCTCCAGTGTATTTCATGATATCCTTACTACCATTCATCCAACGTAACCTCTGAACCTACTTCGGTGCTCTGAATACTTCATCTGCTAATAGAGCCGGTTATTTTTGGATTAATATACTCTTCCATCCTTTCAACAGTAAGTTGATATAACTAATCTAATAGGTTAGACTCTTTAATATCATCCATAGGTTCACTAAACCTCAGGCCCTCATACGGATCCAGTTTTTGTATAAATCAAACTCCATCAACTTCAAAAGTTATTATTTCTCTTTTCAAGTCAAAGATATCATATTTTTCAAATCACTTTCAATACCTAATATAACTAGATACGAATCTTTATCGCCCATGATATCTATTACTTCAAAGTATGAATAAGTATTAACTCCTACAATGTCAACCTCAACATCTTCCAATATTCTAATAGGTAAGATTCAATATTGATTCGCCATTCGCAATTGGATTGGGGAAAAAACTGACTTGGGTTTCTCTAACATTTCTCAAGTTTTCCTTGGCAAAATATTCACATTTGAGCCCATATATAACATAGAGTCCTTGATTCTATATCCCACAATCTGTGCATCTACCTTGAACTCTGTTCTTGTCCTCTTCTTATTTCTCCAAACCCTTTAGAATGTCTCTATCGAAGATTAGAAGAGACAGTTTCTTCTGAGAATGGATCATCTTTCACGATTTCTTTTAATTTCTTACACATATGTCCAGTTAATTACTCATCATTCACAATATGTAAGAACAACTTAATCCATTCCAAAATTGTTTGAGATGCACCTTGTAGTAGTTGAGGACTCCGAGGCTTCACTCTATCTTGTGGTTTTGTGTGAGGTTCATGAGAAGAAACCAAATGCCCAAATAGTTATGCTGCATCTTGGTAATATTCTTTCTGCTGATTAGGATCATAAGACTTCTTGGGGGAAACCAGTCTTATGATGGTTGTTCTAAAGTTCCTATATTAGCCTTTTTTATTTTCCCTCCGCTGGTCATAATATTAATATTTGGTTGCATAATTGAATTTGGGTCTCGAGGCTTAACATTAATTAAATTATCTCCTTTAGCTTGATTACCATCCTCCCACCGAGAAATAGGTCCTAAACAATCCTTCGTGGCATGCATATTAATTTGACAATGTGAACACCAAGGCCTTCTTTGCATCAAAAAATCCCTTGCAACATGACCTTCTTGATCACAATTGTAACATCGGATCGGGCCTCTTCCTCCTATCCTTCCTCACCTTGGAGCCCCTCCTCCTCACCCTCAAGGAGTCTAATTAATTCGAAAGGTGGAACAATCCAGACAATCAACTAATGCATTTAGAGAGTGACATTAATGGGTATGATGTGTAAGTGACCAACAAAATTTAGAAAACATATTGTTTGTCATATTGGAATAATTCTGTAAAATGGGACATAAACGAGGCGAGAGGCCAAAATTTTGGAAAATTTCAAAGAATTCGTTCATAGACATATCTTGATGATTCGGGAAGGCGTGATACTTTATATACCCTTAAAAGGGAAATGAAAAGGAAATCTGTGCAAATCCAACACTATGTGGTGATAGCAGAGGAGGTCCCATTGGTGCACCAAATAGTCTAGTCCCCCTTAGTCACAGTCATTCTATAATATGACGTCCTTCAATTTGATAGCGCTACACCAAACATGACGTCTTATTGGTCTCATTAAAGCAAGAGCCTTGAATTTTTCAGTCAGATTGGAAATCTGGTTTTGGAGACCCATAATAGCAAGATCAATAGAGGAAGTACCTACTTTATAATCCTGTGGGTATCCCACCATGGCTTCTATCTAAATTACCTACTCCAAAGAATATTGTAATGTATCAGCCTTCGATTGCGACACGGGAATCCTAGTCATAGACAATGAAGCCTTAATGAAGAAATCTCTTTGATGATGAGGATCAATTGGGTAATATAATTTACTAATGGCACACTTAAATCTATGCATGCACTGCCAAGCAGATTCACTCTCCCTGTGGTGAATATCTAACAATTCTGCTAGGCCTTGTTGATTAGATCGGGGTAACTTAAACTCTCGAAGAAATTCTCGTTTGACTACATCCATGGTAACATTAGGATTTACATCAATCCACTTGATAAGCCACCGATGTGCTCAATCTCTTAAAGTAGTTTGGAACTCAATAGGCTTGGTTGTGTCAGGAGTCTGACAAGCCCCCTATACAACTTCACACAAATACCAATGTTGTTTAATATCTTCAACACATTTCCCTTAAAAACTTTGGATACCGGGTAAGCGATCCAGCCATGTTTCCAACAATCGTTGGTTGCCCAAGTGGAAGAATTATAAATCCCTTGGAACCCAATTGAGAACAACTGGTTGAACTTGATTAAACACCACAACTAGAACTACTTCTTGCACTAGAACTCTCAGTACTATATCTAGAATGTACTTGTTGAAATTTGATAATATTATGTAACTTAGAAAAGAAATGATCAGGGTTTTGATAAGTACTAAGGGAAGGCGAGGGAGAGGAGGAGTCATACCACTACGTTGCGGGCTTCTATGATCATGGATTAACTCATATTCAAAGAATAGTCGCCTCATTACAAAGTGCATATCATCATCTGTAACTAGTGTATGCTCACTAGACATCATAATTGACTGTACAAATGGCTTAAGTGTATTATATCCTACTAATTCTTAGTGGGATCTGCTGGTCCCATCCAATCCTGCTATAATACTTCCATTGGTACCTCTTATTTCTCCAGAAAGAGATCCATCATTTTCCTCTTTTCCTCACAACTCAGGACTCTCCATCATCTTTCTCCTCAACCCTGAACTCATTATTGCATCTCCTATCCACTGTAACTCCCTTCTTCTAAGCCTAATTTCCCGCAACTTCCATTCGCACCACTCATCGGTTATCCGTTCCCTCCGCAAAACTCTAAAATCTCATGCCTTCTGCAACTCCTCTTGATTCATTATAGTAGCCTCTTCATTTTCTACGACGATAGAACACTCCTCCCCCTAAATCCAACCCCTAACACTAAGGGTTTAAGTGGTCATTCGATCTTATTGGAACGGTAACAAGTTTTCTTCAACCATTAAGATCTTAATCCAAAGACGGATCTCTTTTAACATTATTCCTTACAACCCGACCTTAAATATCGCTTATGTGTGAGAGAAGGATTGATAGTTTTCAGCTGCAAATTCAATAATATTGCCTTCTAGTGTTGCATTCACCCATAAATCAACCCTTGTTAAATTTGTGTCTAATTGGTGAAGCTGAGTCAGATCAACCGTAGACCAGTTTCTACGCAACCCAGGTCGACTTCCAACTTCGGCCTTAACCTATAGCCGCCTCAACCAATTATGTAACTCTTCAGGGAATTTACACCAAAAGGTCTCGTATTGGTTGCAAGCAGGTTCAACATGCAAAACTTCTTCTCTAACCCAATCTAGATTCTTTTGTCTCAATTGTGCTTGCTGCAAAATAAACTGACCATTCCTGAATACCTCGACCAAAGGTTTTAGACGTTGTGATCTAGATCCCTTATGAAGTTTGGGTCCCAACAACGAAACCATTTGTTGGCTGAAAATTTAGAATCATGATAGACCTAGGGTTCAGCTTGATTTTTCCAACAAAAAAAGTCGGTGTAGTCTAGCTTATCGCTGAGATTTTCACTCCCTATTTAGAAGGAGTGCCTCACAAATCTATCCTATTCTTCTCTACAACTAATCTGTGAGTTGGTTTCAAAAATATTTTCAAAAAAATGAAGGACCCAACACACTTTGTGCTCATGCATAGGTTATGAGCAGTGGGCTCGCCTCATGGTGCTTACATTGGAGAGTTTGACAAACCTTATGGTATGCATTCAGCAGTGGGATTTGTTCACGGTGCTTGGGTTGGAGAGTTTTGTATAAATTAATAAATTATAAAATAGTTTTATTAAATACAAAAATGATTTCTCTCTACAAATTTAAAAGACATGCCAGTGATGCTTTTGGCAATATGGAAGTCATTTGAATTTGATGCCCTTTGTTGGAAATGTCGCCATTTTTGTTTTGTTACTTGAGTTTTGGAACAACTAGATGTCCGCTGGTGTAAAGAAATAGAGAAGCTAGGAATCAGTGTCATCTTCCAAGACTATGTATTCGCAAATGCAATCAAATATTATAATTGCTATGTGTGGAACATTTAATGTTTTTGGAGAGGCTCAATTCATCTAGCTATCCCAAAATCAAGTGGCGTGCAAGAGTAGTGGAGGATAATAAATCCAGGGTTGGGTTTATCCACTATTAAATATAAAATACCTTAAGAAAGTACTTGGCATGAATGAAAACGAAAGTGGTCATCCTCACTAAATTTGTTGTGGCTACACATCTATGACACTTGGATGATTCTTTAGTTCCACTTTGCAATAAGGTTATCATTATCTGCTAGAAATATATGTAATTCATTGAATCTACTTTATCTCAATACCACTTGGATGATTCTTTAGTCCCACTTTGCAATAAGGTTAGCATTATGTGCTAGAGATATATGTAATTCATTAAGTCTACTTTATCTCAATAAAATACATGCCACACCAACTTTCTCAGTCTAATGTAGTAAGTGTAGTGATACATTTTATTTATCCCAATTTTTTTAAATAATCTTTATATAATA
>APFE030180550.1:0-15847 GCA_000404065.3 Pinus taeda | reverse complement strand
TTTATTAGAAAATTGTTAATTTTTATATTAAAACATAATATATAAAATCCATATCAATATAAAAAATAATTCATTCAAAGATGGATGTGAAATTTTAATATTACTTTCATATAAATGGTTAAATATATTTTTTTCTAATTATTAGTGTTTCTTTTCTTTTTGGGTCACTGTTTTTTTTTATATATAATAGAAATATTAGGCTAAGTGGGAGTGGAAGAAAACTCAAATTGGTTTGAAGATTATGGATTTAGCTCCATTGAATAACATCATTGCCAACATTTGGATAGAATACTATATTTTTAATGAATTACCTAAAAACATATGTAACTTCCAAATCATCATTCTTACTGACACCCCAGTTTTTATCAGTAAATCCAATATAAATTGCCTAAGTTGTTAAGAGATTGGGATTTGCGGTTGTAGCAAAGATTCGTTGATATTTTATGAATGATATTGGGAGCTAAGTGTCCAAAAGAACTTGCTTCAAATTCTCAATTGGGCTTCCTCATCCATTAGTATGTGCCTATATCTAGAGTCAAGCATTACAATATTTGTTATTCTTAGAATTTAATTATTTTCAACTGGTATCTATAGGTATAATTTGACGTAGATGAATATGAGATATATAAAATGTGCAATTATTCTTGTACTAATTGTTGCATTACAAACAAATGCAAATACTCTATTTTGTGGGGAATTCGTGGGAAAAGAAGAGTTGTCACTTATTGATTCGTCTATTCAAGTGACAGCTCCCAAGTTTGGTTGGGCACTTTTAACACCACAAAAGATGTCTTTCTCTCTAGCATGTGACACATTCAGGATTAGAGGTTTTGAAAATTTATATATTTACCTAATTTTATATAATAATAAAAAATCATTCGACTGAAGTAATTCCACATATCTTTTATTCACATGCCTTATCAAATTCAAATATCTTTTATTTATCTTAGCCCAATTACATTTGATTATCTTATTACATTATATTTTGTTTATAGTTTACAGTATAATATTTATTTTTTAAAGTGTGAATATATGAAGATTTGTATAAATTTAAATTTAATATTAAAATATTAAAATAATTTTTTAATTGTTAAAATTGTATAAGTTAAGTGGTTTGAGATTTTTAAATATATTGAATAGATTTATTTAAATAATGATTTTAATTCAAATTACAATATAACTATCAATAAACATTTAGCATTGCTACTCTTCTTCTTTTTTAAATATTATTACTAAATTATTATTTTTAAATTGTAGAGAATTAATAAATTTAGAATTTCAACAAAATTCATAAAGATTTTGATTTTTGCTCTATTTCTATTAATTACAACGGTGAGCATAAAACAAACTCTCCAAGATTGCCATAAAATTATGTTTTTTTGCCTAGAAAGTTATGGAAATTCCGGCTATATTTTGAAAAATAGGATTTTTGTAAATCCAAGTAAAAGTTGTCAAAATTCATCCCTACACATTTTGTATGGTGTTGAATCCATTTCCACCATCAAAAACATGATTCAAGCACTGCATCTACAAGATTTTTTGAAAAAAATTGAAAAAGATTTTTGTAAATCCAAGTAAAAGTTGTCAAAATTCATAATTTTAGGTGCCCTAAACGTTTTATGGTGTTGAATCCATTTCCACCGTCAAAAGCATGATTCAACCACTGCATCTACAAGATTTTTTGCCAAAAAAAAAATTGCATTGGTTACGGAGACTATTGACCCAATTTTTTATTCATTTAGTTGTTGGTAAAATATTGGTTCCCTAACTGAAACCTATCACTAAATAAAGTTATATGGTTTCATAACAGTTTCACCTTTCAACAATCCAGATTTCAATTTCCCTATATATAAACTGAGCCACAGGTACTAGCTACTAGGTAGTACTTAATTGAATTGTTTTCTCACTTATTACACATTAAAATTTATGGAATTAAATAGATATTTCATGTAATGAAACATTTATTAATTAAATTTGTGTAGAAAATATTAATTCGTTTATAATTCTAATGTATTAATTTATTAGTTAATATGTTTATATTGTAATTAGGTTTGAAGAATTTTAATTCTTTAAATTATGAATGGTCAAGACTTAATAATCTCGGAATTTTTTTTTTTGAAATGAAATGATATTTTAAGGTCCACGAGACTAAAAATAGTCTATGAGACCATTAGTTCCCTGTTTTTCGCTTTTTGCAATTCAATCATTTTCCAATTCAAATTGGTGATGAGTTGACCCAAGCTTCCAACAATCCCCTCGCTAAAAAGACAATGCCAAGAAACTTATGCTAACATGTTCTCATAACTTTCTCTGATGCCTTTGAATGCATCACATTCCAAAATGGAATTTTTTCAGATTCCATAGCCCCTGATGTATAAAATGTGCACACTCGTTCTTCCCAAGCTTCTTTATGCCTTTTCCACCATCCTATTTCACACTGAAGTTGATGTGAGTTGGTCCTTAATTGAGGAATAAGAAGATTTTCCCTCCATGAAATGCTAGCTCCAATGAACTCTTTTTGTTGTAGATCACACCTAGGGTTGAATTCCTAAATGTAATATTTCTTCTTTCTACCCAACTCATTTCCCCATACCTTTTTATGAAACTTCTCCATAACAAAATCTTTTAGCTCCTTGCTATTTGTGGGACAAGCATTGAGGTAGATATTCCTTTTTTGCATCCATGTGTAGTTTTGTTTCATCCGTGTTTTCTTTCTTTCACTCATGCCTTCATTGAAGATAACATTAGGCCATCTACCTCCTCTCATTTGTTCAATTCTTTTTAGATATATTATGAGCCGCACCATAGCAATCGCTTCAATGGAAGTTGCTCCTGTTTCACTCAACATTATCTCATAAAGTACTGAACTTTTTATTTTTAACTTGCTCGTGATCTATCGTTTTTGGATTTTCTCAATTTGTTTCCATTTTGAGACGGGAGTGCTACTAGCCCACAATTCACACCCATATAGCATCACTGGACAAAATAGGAGCCCAAAAAGCACTTTAATCGTTTTCCAATCCCATAACTTTGTCTCTCTACGTCTGTTTTAAAGAGCATATAATGCTTTCTACCCTCCTAAAATTCTCTTCTTTCTGCAGTCCTCCCAATTGAGTTTGTTGTTGAAATCAATCCCAAGGTACTTGTACTCATTTACTTCTTCAAGAATGTTGTCTTCAAAGGAGAAAGTATGTTGGCTATGCTTCCTCTTATTAGAAAAAATCATTATTTTGGTCTTGCTAGTATTGACTTGCATCCCCACTGCTCTACAAAAATGCTCAAGGGAATATAAGTGCATTTGCAATCGATGGGCCGATTTAGAAATCAATACAATATCATCAGCATATAAAAGAAGCTTTATCACAAACTCCCCCAACTGAACACCATCTCCACCTTGCATATTTAGTCACTCTTCCAATTTATCACTATATAGACCAAAAAGAGTAGGGGATAGAGGGCAACCTTGACTCCAATGTCATTTCTAAAGCTTTATGAAATACCTGTTGAGGTTGTAATTTTGACTTTCACTTCTTCATAAAGTCTATGGACAACAGCTCTATAATGCTTACGAATTTCAAGTTCTTCCATCCTACGCCACAACTTATCCCTAGGGACTGTGTCAAATGCTTTTTTGAAGTGAACAAAGCAACAAAATACTTCTTCTTTGTCCTCCCAAACCTTTTCAACAATGTGTCTCAACGTGATGCCATGATCCATTGTAGAATGTTTCGGCCTAAAACCCGTTTGTTCTCTTGCCCTCTTTTCTTTTACTTCTACCCACTTGCTAATTTTATCTTCTACCATGCTACCGAAAAGCTTTGCAAACAAAGGATTGATCATAATTGTTCTATAGTTGGATGGATTATTAATGTCTCCACTTTTAAAAAGGGGTATTGCTAGGCTAGTTGTCAAGTCCCTTGGGTATCCTTGTTGAATGATTTTGTTGAATATTTCCATGATGTGCGGTGCAAGAGCATTCATTCCCCATTTTAGATACTCTGCTTGAAGTTCAACCAAGTCCTTTGCCTTTCCTGTTTTCAACTTCTTAATTCCATTCTCCACCTCCTGTAATGTGAAGAGCTTTGAATTTGTGTCGATCCTAGGGGGGACTCCGCCTCAGATTCTTTCTCGTAGAGTTGTCTTACATATTCAAACCACTGATTGGTTGTAATATTATTTTCAATTTGCTTCTTCCTTGGTTGCAGTTCCTCCCATAAAAGATTTGGATTATTCTTGCTTAAATGTATTAACACTTCCCTCCTTGTTTGCATGAACCCATCTTTTTTCCTTTTTAGTATCTGCTTATATAACTTTGCATTCATCTTCTCCTTTCTTACCTTTTTCAAGGTTCTCCTTTCCATTTTGCATTCCTCATCAAAGCAAGCATTTACAGGAAAACGATTTGCTTCTGATTTCCTATTTTTTGCTCTTTTGCACTTCTCAAGTGCACTTTGAATTATGTTTGTTAACTCATGACTGTTGAAGCGTTTGAAACCAGTTTTCTCCTTCCGAATTAATCTCTTTAACATTGTCTTGAGGATAGTACCATTTTCTTGTGTTAGAAGAATTTTTCCCCTTGATAGTGATTGTCGAGAGCATTGGGTTTTCCTCCTATGTTGCCTTTCTTCTAACCATGATAACCTTATATAAATTGAGTAATGGTTTGATTTTAAGTCCCAAATATGCTCTCCAACACTAACGTCATGTATCTTTTCTATTAAGCTTTGTGAACACATCACATAGTCAACGACACTTTCCCCATTGTATGTGTTGCAAGTGAAGTTCCCCGACCTTTTCCATCTATCTAGACCATTGTAAATAATTAAGTTGAAAGCCCCACACAGTGTAAGCAACTCCTCTCCAAAATGATTGCTAACTTTGTCATCTTCTAAACACCTCACCCATTCGAGATTCTCCTCTTCAGTGAGCCAAATAGGATTGTTATCCTATTTGCAACAAAGAATGCTAGCTCAATTATTTATTGTTCTAGCATTGAAATATCCCACTAAAAGAACTTCTCCCTGCTGAGAGTACACGACAATATCTTGTTTTAAAGCTGCATACAGATTCTTGTTGTCAAGCCCCTTATTTTTGTAAGTTTTTGAGACTTTAGGGGAAAAATAGAATGCTGCAATTCGTATGTGATTCTCATTCTCTGATATTTTCAACCATAAATATTGTTTATTTGCATCTTCTTTAATTAATTGAATGTGACAACCTTCTTTTTCTTTCACTAAAACTAGTATTCCCCCATACCCTTTGCCATTTTCAGCTACCTTGTTCCAAACTGCCAACTTCAAATAACTGTCAAACCCAAGAGTTTTGCAACCATCATGCTCATGAGTTTCCGTGAGACAAATTATGTCTCTACCTTCCACAATAGGCCCTAACCTAGGTTCTCTCCTCCAAGGGTAACCTCTACAATTCCAACAAACTAAACTTAGGTATACCTGGGTAGGATTTGACTGCTACGCAGTTTGGCACATAAGACTCAAATTTGAGTCTTCACCCCTATTTGTACATGTTGCTCATGTTGCTCTATTATTGAATTCTCTATTTTTTCTTTACTGCCAACTTGCTGCCCTGATTTGCCTGGAGGCCAAAACACTACAATAATGGCTTTCCCATTGTACAACCATGCCCTTTTCCCTTCATTTCTTGTTGTTATATTTTTCTCCACTTCATCCCTTTCTCTCATCTTGTTGTTTTTTGGTTAAATCTTCATCGAGGAAGAATTATGAGCCTTTCAAGAGTTTCTTTTTGCCCAAAAGTTGTCGTTTGTCTTGTATGCTTGCCATGGTGACTTTTATGGGTCAAGGCCTCTCTTCACATATCCTCCCAACCCTTCTTGCTTGGAAAATTTTCCCTTTCCAATGGAGTTTCTCTTTCAGAAAGTCTCTTTTCAAATTAAGAGTACTTTCATTCTTCCCATAATCTCTTATTCCCTTGATAATAAAGTTTGTTTTCTTGTCATGTCTTTCTTTATGTTCTATTTCCTATGCTCTACGAGCTCTTGCATCTTCTTCCTCTGTCCTTATTTAACCAGTAGCGTCTTCACCTCTAGGTTTGACTTCTTTTGGACTATCTTTCCCGCTGTTCATTTTTGCCTTCTATTTGGAAATGTTTGTTTGTTGAGATACTTGTGTATATAACTGAGTTTGTTTAGAAATTATCACATATATGTTTTTTGTTATTAATCCTTTCATGCTTTGCCATGCTATCTTCATGATTTGTCATTCTTGTTTTCCTGTCTCTAAAGCCTCTTGTAACATTGTTACCTGCTTTTTCAAAATTCTATTATCTTCCATTAGGCATCAGTTTGCAACTGTGATCTCTGAAATTTTGCGGTCCCTTTCCTGTTCTCTAGCTTCCAAAATCTCCAGCCTTGTCCTGGCCTTCATCAGTTCTTAGACATATATATTTGATGACCAAGTAAGAGGTGTAGATGAGGTATTGTAAATGATTGATTCTTCTTTATTTTTGTTTCTCTTATTTATTTTCTTTCTCTTGATTGTTTTTCTTCTCATTTGTCCCCATTTAAGGCGATCAAATTTACGCCTTAAAATACCCTCATATTGCTTTGCGTTTACCCAAATCCACTTTCTTGTTTTGTCTATTGAAGCAATTTTGACTTGACCCAGATGATTTGTTTCCACAAAATCTGAAATTTCCTTGCTCTTTACGCCTTGGCTCCTCTGAGCGTTTTCCGTGCTCTAAACGTTTACCTATTTAGAAGTTAACTGCCTCACATTGCTTTGTGCTCATGTTGCCTCTGCCTTTGTGCTCACGAAACCTTGTCCTCTGTGCTCATGAAACACCAAAATGGTAATTTTATCTTGGGGGGGTAAAATTCCGTTAAAAACAAATAAAAGGAACGTTTGAAATGCATAGGCTTCGGAGATATGAAGACTTGCTTGCCCTGCCCAATGAGAACTTAATCCAAACAAATCTCTGCCCACCATTCTCAGAACGTCAAAACACGAATATGTGTATATCTATGATTGTTGATGTCATTGGTCCACCAAACGTGTATTAGTTTGCTAACGTTATCCAATGGACACTATGAAAGGTTAGTGAATAGTTTTTCAATTTATTAAGTCTATTTCTAGCTTTAATTTATTAAAAAAAATTACGAAATGGGGTTTCACTAGCATGGCTAAGGGTTATCAATAATATGAAATTTATATTTAAAATGTTTGCCCTCTTCAAACTTGCATGAGTTGTCCTTCTAATGAAATTTTTGTTTGAAACATTTTCCCTCCACAAACATCTACCCTCATCTAATAAAACATGGCTTGGGGGTTATGAAATGTCTACAGTCATGGTCATGGTCATGCCACATTAATCATAAGTTTTTATGTTTCTCATAATTAACTCAATCCTTATTTATTTCGTTAGTGAGTTTTTATTTAAGATTTCTTCCCTACATTCCATTTGAATGTTAAGTATTTGATAGTGCAGGATTAGATATTTGATGGTGTGAGATAAGGTGTTTTAATTAGTTGATTTGAGTGCGCTTATTCCCATTATGAAGGTTCAAGTATATGTCATTTTAGGTTTCAATAGCTACATTAATTTTATGTTTGTTAATTTTATGGAGTTTCCATTTAATCTCTGTTGGTTTTGTGACCATATATTTTATGGTGTTTCCATTTAATCTATGTTAAATTTGTGACCATATATTTGTGCGAGGTTGATTTGTGCTTTTATTTGGTCACGGTGCCATTGTTCCATTGCCAGGGTTTCAGAGTTTCGAAATATTAATTTTACCCTTATGAGTGGTGCATCAGATTAGGTATTTTGTTTGGGAGTTGGTGTAGGGCTTCTGCCCATAAACTGTACAGATGACATCATGTTAATGTAAGGAATTCACTTTATAGGGTGATCCCCTTGACAAAACGTGGTAGAAAAGGTTTCTTTGACCAAATCCAATGAATTGAGGTTAAGTACGATTATATATAAATATATCCTCCTCAAATAAATATTAAGGATTCAACCAATATTGTAAATAATGTAGACTCAGGTTCTTCTTTTCATTACCATACTTGGGTGAAATTAACGTATATTCACTCTATCATGACAATGAGCCTATATATATAATATTTGTTTTTATAAAAGCCTTCGAAACAATATATTCATGCCAATAAGAAATGATACAATGGTTTCTTGGTTCATTATTATATAGCGATAATCAAGGTATAGTGTGTTGATTAATTATTTCCTTCAACCTTTCACCAAAAATCTAGTAACCATCACTTAGCATCTCTTACAAGATTTTAAATGATATTACTTTTAATTTGATACAAGAGTAAGCAATCCCTTGAAGATTGTCTTTTATATTTACAAGATTTTTAGATTAAGGTTTTAAGTTAACAATAAGTTTTTGTGTCATCATTTAAACATCAAATATGATATCAAGTTAACGTGGTTGTGCATGTGATTGATATAATCTTATCCATGTATATCAAACATATTTATTAATGTGGTTGTACTAGTTTAAAGATATGTGTGAATTCTCGAAGGTTTTGGCTCTGGAATCTAAACTAGGGTTTTGTCGATGGTCACCATGGCGGGACACAGAGGAGGGAGTTATGCTCCCTCCTACAATCAAGTAGCTATGGATAGAAGCAAGGGAGCTAGATCACATCGCTTCAAGAAACCAATGGAGGTGGCAACAGAGGCTATTAACACAGAAAATTCAGAAAATATCAGACCTCATGGACAGGAAGGAATCATGAGGAAGCTAGTAAGGGGAGGAGGAAAAGGGGTAGCAGTGAGAAAGTTGCTCCTATGATCACAATAGGGATCTATAAACCTAAGTCGACCATTATTCCTTGGGTCGTTTTAAGTGACACAGGGATTCAAGTGCACAGAGATCACATGGCGGAATACGCGGTTATATGCAAATTTATGGGGATTTAGCCGAAGGAGAAGGCTTTGCAAGCATGGATAAGGAACCACTGGAAACCAAAGGGGGAAATAAACCTTCACCTTGGGTCCAAGGGCTTCTTTATGGTGGTATTCACAAGCTTAGAGGATAAGGACAGAGTGTTCAAGGGAGGACCCTATTTTTACACTGTTGCAAGCCATTTCATGCGACCATGGATGATGAACTTTGTCCCAGAACGAGAAACTTTCACATCGGTACCGGTATGGATAAGACTTATTCCCTTCCTTTAGATTATTGGTTGTCGGAGTCTTTAAAGGCTATCGGCAACAAGCTAGGGCATTTTATAAAGATCTTAGATGCGACTCTAAAAGGCAATACACATCCTTCGCTCGGATATGTGTGGAAATGGAATTATTTGGGGCACTTCCGGACGCGATCATTTTAGAAGTGTATGACGAAGAATGGGTGCAAGCGGTGGACTATGAACATGTCCCATTTAGGTGTCGCAAGTGCCATGAACACGGGCACCTATATAGTGAAAATAAAATGCCCTCCAACAAGTGATTTATGTCCCATTAGTGTTCACCTAGCTAATCGAAAATTAGAAATATGATTTCCAGAAAAGTAGAAAATTATTTCTTAAATTTAGGGAAAATATAAATTGTGAGCATTTTCCAAAAACTTTTGTTAAAATTACAAAAAACACAGCCAAATAATAAGATTCAACGCACTCTAACCAGAAGGAAGGCGAATGTTATAGTCCCTACATGTAGGGATTAATAAAAATAAAATAAAAATAAAAATACATTTGGTAAATAAAAATTATGGCATTTTATATCATATTTTTTTTGAATGGTTTTTCCCACTTATTACACATTAGAAATTATGGGATTGAATAGACGTTTCAGTCAATGACACCTATTTATCAATTAAATTTATGTAAAAAAAATCAGTTTTATTATAATTCTAACATGTTAATTTATTTAAAAGTACGTGAGAATTAATATTAAATAGAAATTGTATTTATAAATTAGGTTTCTCTAATATTGTAATACCTTTTTTAGTTGCTATATATGATAATAAAAAGGTCAATGTTTCTAATGATATTAAATTTTGATAATTTCAATCAATTTAAGATTGGGTAAAATTCTCAAGGACATTGTTCCACCATGTAAAGATCTTGGATTATTGGTAGGACTTTGCTTATACTTTATTATTGGTAAGAAATAAAGTCTCTTCACTACAATATTAGCTTACTCTTACAAAAGCTTTGGCAATCCTTAAACACCAAACAAACTTGCTTATATTAACACTTCCCCAAAGCTTGTACATATGTCATTAACCATACTAAGAGATGGAGGGGTCATAAATGCAAGAGGGATCATTTTTGTTGCCAGAGGAAACCAAGAAACAAACTCTGCATGGAGTCTTGGAGAATCTTCAAATAACCAAACTAAAGCATGCACTCTTCTTTAGGGCCTACTCGCATCTGAATTGGGAATAAGAAGTTTAATAGTTATCTAGGATTCGAGTTTAATAACCATATAATGGTTTTGAAAGCCCTCCCTTCTAATAATAGGATTGTCCCCATTATAGCTTGGTCTCATGAGGAAGCTAGTCATCTCCAAAATATTCCATTCTTTCAGGTTCCTTGAGATCAAAATTTGTCAAGTAGATAATCAAACTAATCAAGCCTCACAACTTTGAGAAACGAAGCTAAAGAAAAGAGTGATGCTTTATTATCACCCCATCCCTTAGTTTATCTCATTATCAAATCATGACCGGTAGCCTCGCTTTAAGTAACCACATGACACACAATCAAGATAAATGGATTGCATTTGAGGTGAAGGGATTGAACAAGACTTGTGTATAACCCTTTCACATGCATGCTCTTAACTCTAGCCTACTCTTTGAATGTTGTGCACGAATTTATGTTAATGGGTGGGATGATGAAATCAATCATGGATGTGCACTCTATAGGCAGGACCAATGGTAACAATCTAGTAAGAACCTTCCCCTATCTATGGATATTCTTTGGACCTTAGGCTCAAAGGATTTTGACTTAGGGTTACATGTTTTGGTTATCAGATATTAGCTCTTGTGTGTTGAATTCCCTTATCGTATTTTGAGAGTTGGTTGCATTTTGAGGTTAAAGGTCCACTCTATTCATGTGTGATCAATAGTGTGGATGACATTCTTATTTGTAAGTGGTATTTCTTTTTTGGGGGTTATAGTGCGCCTAGTTTTTTTAGGTCCTTCGATCTAGGTTTTCCGGTAATTGATTGGGCAAGCAACAAGGTGTTTCATGTGTTTAGGTCTAACTACTTTTCTAATAAATATTAGAAGGCCCACTCATTTACCAGTTTTATTGATTATAGGGATGCCTAAAACGTTTGGAGAGCCCTTCATAGGGACAAACAATGCATCCATTGTAACAAGACCTCGATTTTCTCATTCACCACAAAGCTTCATGAGGATGAACATTAATCTTCAACTTAGAATTCATAATTATGACAACCTTGGCACAACATAAATTGCAAATCAACTCTCTTGAAGTAGAGTGTAAGATGCTCAACAACTTGGTCCATAATTCAAGCAAAAGTAATCAATTAACAACCTTAAATTTGAAGATGTCCATCAATTCTATACATTGATATATTAAGAGACGAATATTATACAACATATACTTGATGACATGGATATTAGCAACCAAGAACCAAAACCAACCAATCTAGGGTTGTAAGAGGCACAACATTATCAATTTTCTCATGAAAATATTATACTATACAAATTAGTTTGTATATTAGTATTTTTTTAAGAAAATATACTACTGAGAATATCTAAGATGTAATTCCTATAGAACTTTATAAATGTGGCGGATAATGAGTTGGCATTTTTATTTGAAAGTTAGGGCTATTTAATTTTGTAACTCTATTGTTTAGCCTCATCTACAACCTTTTATCAAATATTTTTTTCTACCATTTTTTATTTGAAAAAAAATATATCCAAAGAGATGGATTGCAAAAAATTATTTGAGAAATTTTATTTTTATTTTTATTTTTTTTTGTGAATAAGATAAAATATATTACTGAAGGAACTCGCAAATTACATTGTTTAGGTTGTGTGGGAGAGAGAGCCCGACACATTTTCACACATGGATTGTGCATGTGGATCCCTTTCCAATCCATTTCTATTTTTGGAACCGTTTGTTCTATTTAATGGACAAAGAGGGGAATGAGATTCATTCATTCTTTTGGAAGAAGAGTGTTGTGAGACAAAGGATTCCTTGGAAGTAGTAGTTGATTGAAGGCTCAAGGGTGGCCAATTGTAGAAAGATTATGTGCAGCTGAGCCTACGGTTGGGTAGAGAGTCGTCCCCAAAAGCTTTGTTGCGGTTAGCATGATTTAAATAGCGTTCAATTCTAAAATCACAAGTAACGGATATCCTTGCTAAAGGTAAGTCGTCTCTACTCATGTTTTTCGAAAATTCTATGCTAATTAGTTGAATAGTTTGTGTATTGATTGTCAATCACATAATTGATATATTTAGTTGTATATTTTAATTGTGGGTTGTTACATGCTTCGTGGGACGATGACAATGTGTCCTCCCAGTTTTCATTCTTTAGGAACCCCATTCGAGGGGAGAAAACATAACCTTCATATTTAAATATAATTAAATTTATTTTATTAATTTTACAATTAATTTATAAAAGAAAACTTCGAACTAATTATGGGTCATACTCATGTCGATTGTAGACTCCAAAAATATTTCAAAAATTTTAGGGACATGAATGAAGTCGACTTTTCCAAATGGAGAGGGGTGGGGGTGAGGGGAAATATAGTTGAAAACATAGCCTTCATATTTAATTATGATACCAAAATATTCTAAAAATCTAAGGGACATGTCTTCCGTCATCTCTGTCAAAATTTTGGAATCCCTAATTAGCTATGCTCGGGTCTAATTATGTTGGAATAGTTGCAAAATGAAACTTAATAGGTGTTTCTTTTTAAATTAATTGTGAAATTAATAAAATAAATTTAATTATAATTAAATATGAAGTTTATGTTTTCACTAATATTTCCCCCCTCCCTTACTTGTTTTTTGGAAAAATTGACTTTGTTCATAACCATCAAATTTATGAAATATTTTAGAATCTACAATTGACATAGGGACCATATTTATGTTGATTCAAATTCTAGAATAGTTTGAAAAATGAGAGACATGACTTGGCTCATATCTATTAGATTTCTGGAATATTCTAGAATCCACAATTAGTTGCGCTTAAATCTAATTATTTTGGAAGAGTTGTAAAAATAAATTTAATAGATATAAAAATGACAAGAACCAGTGTTGTCATAAAATTTTAATACTTTATTCTTCCATTGTACATACTCAATTATTATTATTATTTTCTAATTTTTTCTTCCTATATTTTTATTAATAAGATTAATAGTTGCAATGTAGAATAGTCCCTGCCTCTACCGTTATCACTTGAAAGAAAAATTTAACATTTCTCTTGCATTTCCATCTCCTCACATGCTTCCTCTACACAACATCCTCCACACATGCTCCCTTTGTTGGAAAATCATGAGGCTTTATGATTATATTAGATTTACCTTTCTTTGATAACTGCTTGTGAAATTTGTTGATCTAGAGAGCGGAAGAGCGGAAAACTAGGGTTGAGGGTTTCTGCGCGGGATTTTCTTCATGGACGGATGCAGAGGAGGGAGCTCCACTCCCTCCTACAGTGAGGCAGTGGTTAACAAGAGCAAGGCACCTCCAGAATCAGGTAGAGGTAACACGATGGAAGGAGGAAAAAATAGGGAAGAGGAAACATAAAATAACAAGGAGAAGGAGAATGATGGCACAAAAGACAAAGAGGAAAATGACGAAAAACAGGGAACAAAAGATAGGAAACAAAAGGGACCGTTTAAGCCCAAAGCTGAAGTCACTCCCAGAGTAATCTTAAATAACCGTGAGCTGCAGGCCCACAGGGAGCACATGTAGACTTATGCAATCATATGCAAATTCATGGGACTATGGCCCATCGAAAAGGCTTTACAAACTTGGATCAGATATCACTAGAAGCCTAAAGGAAGCATTGATCTTCATCTAGGATCCAAGGGTTTTTTCACTGTGGTGTTTGCAAACATTGAGGACAAAGACAGAGGGTTTGAAGGTGGGCCTTATTTCTATGTAGCAGCAGGGCTCTACATGCGGCCGTGGATGATGAACTTCGTGCCAGAGCGGGAAACATTTACCTCAGTCCCGGTTTGAGTAAGACTCTATTCACTACCTCTGGATTATTGGCAAATAGAATCACTAACAGCCATAGGAAATAAATTAGGGAGGTATGTCAAAACTTCTGAAGCCATAAGAAGGGGAAAATATACCTCCTTTGCTAGGATTTGTGTAGAGATGGACCTATCTGGAGCACTTCCGGACGAGGTCATATTGGAGGTTTATGATGAGGAATGGGTGCAGAAGGTTGACTACGAGCATATTCCATTTAGATGTCGAAAATGTCATGAACACGGGCACCTTCTGAGAGACTGTCCTCTCAGTAAGGTAGAGAACAAAAGCAAACCTAACACAATGAAAGAAACATATGGCTTTCACAAAGTACCTCACAAAGGTAAAAACAACAAAAAAGGGCCAAAACATCACCAAAGTGGAGACCAAAAAGTGAGGCCAAATCAGTTCTAGGTTCTTGAAGAGGAGGAAGACGCAGCAGTTGAAAATCAAGTTATAAAGGATGGAGATGATAAGCAGGACAAGGAAGAAGAACAAGATCAGGAACATGTAAAGGAAAAACAGAAAGGGATCATGATGAGTGAATCAAAGATGGATATGGATTAGGAAATGACCCAGAGCGAGATGGAAATGAAGACAATGAGTTACAAGGGATTCTCGACAGAGAAAACCTAGATCTAGAAGGGTTCTTGAGTAAGGGAACAACAAGTGGAGTAGAATTTCTACCACAAGAAGAATGCAATTGAATAAAGCAACTATTCTTATGGAAAACTCAGACAAAGGGCTTGGGAGAAGATAACAACATTGAAAGATAGGGCAAGCAGGGAATGAAAGCGGTAAAATCAACTCTAGGATTAGCTCCAAGAAACCCAGGTAAAAAAAGGGGCAGAAAAAAGCAGAACGAGCTATTAATGGAATGTGGAAAGCTCATGATAGACTCAGGTAAGATGAAAGACCTAACCAGTTACTCCTTTACCAATCTGTAATTATGAAGTTTACAACTTGGAACATCAGAGGTCTAGGAAGCAAAAGAAAACAGAGAATGCTAAATAATATAATGAAACATGTAGCTCCGGATATAAGTTTTGTCCAAGAAACGAAATGCTCTGTTCAAAAGATAAGACAAATCCATAGTAAGTGGCTCAGTAGATATGAGTTTATAGAATTCAAAGCAGAAAATATAGCAGGGGGTATCCTCATCCTATGGAATCCCCAAAAAATAGGTATTATTTATGCAGAGGCATCAACAAATTATTTATCAGTTGTTATACAGCCTGTAGGAGCCAGGGACACTTATCTTGTAACGAATGTTTATGGCCCTCAAAGGTTATGTTAGCGCTTGAAATTTCACCTCAGGCTAAAAAAGGCAAACCTCAAGGCAACATCAAACCATTTAGCCTCGTAGCTAGCCCTACGGGGGAGGAGAAGGCTCTCTCCAGTCAATCTCAGTAAAATCTCCAATAGATGAGATGACCAATAAGGTAACACTGATATTAGGCTAGTAAACTGATCAGAAAGATTGATTTTGGGGATTTTGGGTTTTTGGTGGCAAATTGAGGAGAGGGAAATCTTGGGTGCGGGGATGGGACACAGTTTCTGCAGGGGGTTCCTTGGGGCGAGGTAGGAGACAGTGTTGATGCCTTTAACTGAAGTGGATGGTCAGGAATGAAAGAAAGAGAGCTAAAGAGAGCAAACAATAACTTT
>APFE030180543.1:0-33762 GCA_000404065.3 Pinus taeda | reverse complement strand
ATTACTCCAATAAAAAATTGAATTTTGTCCCATAAAATTAATATTTTTAATTTATTTTAGAAATTTAGTGAACATGACTTTGCGAAATTGGACAAAAATAAGTAAGGAAGTCAATTATTTTGACGATGCGAGTGGAGTTTCCGGCCAAGATTGATTACCGGATTATCCATAGACACAATTCACATAAAAGTTGCATCAGAATTTCCGGCAAAACAATTTCTAATGGACATCTTGTAAGAGAGTCTCAATGTGTATTGAATCACTCGATTTAGTTGATGGTCGAAATGGTATATTCACTACCATTCAAAAAATGTTCAATTTTAAGCGAACACCTTAAATAAGATTCTTGACTTGATATGTTTTTTGTTTTAACAATTAATAACTTTTGGATTGTGACTGAGATTTAGAATCACATTCTTTGCACACACGATATTCATATTCTTATATACAAATGTATCGAAGAGCAAATTGCCTATCTAAACACGTTTGAACACTTGTGTGGACAGCATATCTCTTACGTCCTCTCATAATATCGAACTATGCGAATAAGTAATCGATGATTTCAATCAATTTCCTCACAAAATTGATTAATTTTTTTGCAGCAATTTTGGGAAAATGGCCTTGCTAAAACGGCCAAGTAAATAATCTATCCTTGGAGAACTTTTGCCAAATTTTCCAAATTAACATAATGACAAAAAGGGAAAATGGACAATTCGTCAGCCCATTTCCATAAATTTCCTCACAAAATTTAGGAAAGATTGAATTGCCACATTTGGCGTAGTGATGAAAATGAAAAACAGAAAAATTCATTAAGAGTTTCTATGTGATTGGAAAATCAGCTTAAGCATCGATGTGTTTATTAAAATCTTGGTATGGAAGTTCAATTGATTTTCCATCAAATATCATCACAATGCCCCAATTTTTGGTGTCCTACAAGTACCTCCATTAGGGAACTTCCATTATTACTATAGCCCATGGCTATTTATCTCCACTTGCCCCCACCATATTTTCCATCTCATCGACCCATAGAGGGTAAATCCATAGATTATCCATCATTGGCCCCCCATCATTTTCATTAACATTATCCCATCCCTGGTGGTTTCTCCACATAACCTCCATTGGGTCCCCTTCCCGTCAACCCATGACGGTATTCCAACTAATGAAACAATATATGTGGCCCATAAATAGGTTGTACAACTAAATTTTGCACCCACTACTAAATCTCAATCATTGGGTGAGAGAATCATGGTCAGATCATACGTTAATGATTTATTTTATTATGAATTGAATTGATTCTAGGAATTTTCTACTTAAATTTTGACTCTTGTTGTCATTTCAAGGTGGTATAGCAATGAGGATAGGTGCACATATGAGGATGCCACCTTTGTGATTGACTATATCATCTATAGTGAGTTTTCAGAATTGACTTATAAAGTATTAGTTTATTAGTGTGATAATTTAGTGTCAAAAAAATATTATGAGAATATTGTTTCCTTTTGTAGTCCCTAGAGAGATGAAGCATGCCCCAAAAGAAAAAATTTGAATGCCTTTTTCTATTAAGAGGATAAAGATCGAATTCCAAGATGGAAATGATGGTGGTGAGTCTGGGAGTGATTAATGAATCACCAATGAGACCTGTTATATATATGACATCATATGTCATAATTTCATGTTTGGGCATGAGATGTTATTTGTATATGAGAGTCATTTTCTATATAGGTCACCATATGCCATACTTCCATGTTTGGAATGATGTATCAATCTGTATATTGAGCACGTTGTTCCATTTTATTAAAAATGCACATTTGAAATAATTTTGAGTACGTACATAAATACATACATACATACATATCTAGATATGTAGATATGTAGATATATAAACTCCATGGTACATGTTATATGAATTGAAGTTCTTTTTATTTGATGTTAAAGTGTTATATTATTGGGTTGAATTTACATGTATGTGGATGATGCAATAACACCTATGGTTAAGGAAACACATTGACATGTTGTATTCTTGAATGTTTTGATTGGTTTTTAAATACATGTCAGTTACACACTCTCAAGATCTCATTTTTACTCATAATTATCAAGTGAAAGACCAGTTAGCTATGACTATCCTCAACAATTAAAATAAAAAATATCTCATATATCAATAATTTGTATTATTTCTGCGACTTTCCACTACAATAGACACCATACCTTATTTGAATTAAAAGAGTACTTGTTTTCTAGTTAACAATAGTGATGTACAACCCTCCATTGTTTGATTTATTCTCAAGAAACTATTTCCAACACCACCTTATTTCATCAATATTATTCTTTTCTACTAACTTATAAACTCTTTTAACATGAACAAATATATAATGTCACCCCTACTACAATAAATCTCTCTTGTAGTGCTATAATCCAACTAGTCAACTTATACATATGTTTTTCTCTCTTTGCTATAACTTTCACAAAGTACTCCTCTAAATTTGCACCATCCTCCTTATTCAACCTTAAAAATTTTATCCATCATCCTACTCCATCCCTTGCATTACCTCATTCTCTAGTTTTATTCTAAATTCCTTCCATCCCTAATTCATCGTAACCCATATGTTTTTTTCCTATCTTCTAACCCTAGAAAAGAATGTTATAGCATCCATTATTACCCCAACACAAATTTTTCTTGTGTTTCCCCTCTCCCTTCCTAAACCTCATGTCCTAATTCCCACTTTTCTCTCCATTGCTATAGTGCAATGATCTCCACCACTGCTACCAGATCAAGGAGACACATATGATCAACATCTCACCCCAACATAGAAATGGTCTCAAATTTTTGATTATGAACAATGTTATTTTCTAAAAAATGGATATATCATGTGGCCCAATGCCCTTGTCACAATCCAAAAAACACATGTCATGCATAGTGAACTCCTACATACTATTGACGTTAAGAAAATCCTATACAACACTACTACATTTCTACAAATGGACGATTTATTCCAAAATCACTCCTCATTAGCTTGAAATCAAACATGCTTTACCACTTTTTGAAATTGAAGAAAACATATATAGGCTACAATTCACCTTCTTATCCTTATATTTCTATAAAAACAACAACATCCCACTATCTTGGCTATTAATATTCTGATGCTCCAACGTCGCTCTCATTTTTCCAAATTAATTCTCATATGAATTTTTATAACAATTCCTTTGTGCATTCAACATAATGTACAAGAACCTATATTTGGACTTGGAATCCTCACTTCATCCCCATTTTAGTAACATAACACATATGGTACAATACATGTAGTTCGTGGGATATATATTTTATTTCTAGTGTGAAATCTATAACTCTTATTCTTCACATTGTATCTCATTCTAACATTTTAAGGCATTTTCAACACAACATTTTGAGTATCACATATATCTCAAGGAATTGTAAATCCATTTTATAGGGATGTGAGCCATTAAAAACCCTATAAAACAAATAATATGTGACTATTTCAACAGACAAATAAAGGAAACATATCACCCTCCTATAGGGAGGGCTAAAAAAATGTATATAAGTCATATCTCTTCCATTTCCTAAACTAGCAAATTCTAGTAACTGCGTTTTGTGATTTTTCATGTAACCAAACTATCCACAATCTCTTGAGCCATGGATTTGCAAAATCCAATCCCTTATGTAAATTTTTCATTTTCCTTTATTAAACAAAATCCTATCTTCAAAGGTCCGAAAAAAATATTTATTTTTTCACAATGGAATCTTAAAGTGACCCTAGTTGCAACCTAGTGCCAAGAGTCAAGTGGAATGAATGGATGATCTAGGTGAGTATTGTTGTGATTTTTATAGCCACTTGCATCTTATTTCCTATTTCAGTTTAAGGACATATTGTGAATATTTTTTGTAAGTGTAAAAACCAAACTAAGTAGCAAAAATGAGTAACATAAGCTTTCGAAATTGGTTTTGGCTAAGGCCCATGCAAGAATAATACACACAATCACTCAAGTGAGTGTTTAGCAAAACCCACCCCCTTGTAAAAAAATTGCATTCGCCTTTACTAAACAAAATAATAGCTTCAAAGGTCCTAAAGGAATCATTTTTTTGCTTATGAACTGCTAGGATGGGTGTTCCCCTAGATGTAACCTAGTGCTAACAATCTAATAGAATTGATGTTTTTCCAATCTATGTGACAATTTGTATTTATATGATTGATTGCATATCATTTTCATGAGGCACTCAAGGAGATATTGTGAATTTTTTTTTGTGGGTATAGAAACAAAAGAAGGTACCATTGGTCTTTACTGAAAAATATTACAACTTTGAATATCCCTAAATAAATCACTTTTTTACCTATTGAGTCCTAAGAGAGGGTTTTCCTACTTGTAACCTAGTGCCATGAGTCTAATGTTCCCATATGAGTCTTAGTTTTAGTTTCATGGCAAGTTCCAACTCACTTCCAAGAGCCACTTAGGGACATATAGTACATTTTTTCTATGGGTATTAAAAATAAAAAAAACCAAACAATAGAAATATGTTTTGTAATCTCTAGCATTTATGTTTTAACAAGACCCATGTGAGAAAACTACCCATGATCGATAGAGAGTGTGTTTTTCAAAATACAACCCCTTATGAAAAATTTGCATTGAGCTTTATTGAACAAAATCCTAGCTTTGAAGATCCTCAAATTAATCAATTTCTTTCCTTCAAACTCTTAGGATGGGGGTGTTCCTAGTTGTAACCGAGTGCTAAGAGCCTAACATAATCGATTGTTTTCTTATCTGATTTCTAGTTTGAATTTTATGGTGAGTTGCAACTCACTTCCAAGTGTCATTTAGGGGCATATTGTGAATTTTATTTGGGGGTTTAAAAATAAAATCATGCAATAGAAATGAATTTTGTAAGCTCCAATCTTTTTTTTTAGCCAAGGCTCATGAAAGCATACTACCCATGATTACTTCAGTGAGCATTTTGCAAAATCTAATCCCTTATGAAACTTTTGGACTAATAATCAATTATAAAAACCATTAAATAAATAAATTTGTAACCTATGAACTCCTAGGAGTAGGGTGTCCCTAGCTATAAACTAGTGATAAGAGTCCAATGGAACTAATGGATTTCCTACTTGACTCCCTATTCAAATTTTATGATGAATTGCAACTTGCTTCCAAGAGCCATTTAGGGACATATTGTGAATTTTTTCTAGAGGTATAAAAAACAAATATAGAAAGATAAATGAGTTCTATAAGCTCCAACATTTGTGTGTGGCCATGGCCCATGCAAGACCACTAAAAAAACTGATTGCATGGGTAAGCATTTTGCAAAATCCAACTCCTTATGAGAAATATACATTGATCTATATTTAAAAACACTAGCTATTAAGATCCTCAAATAGATCAATTTTTCACCCATATATTCCTAGGAGGTGATTTCTCTATTTCTAGTTTGATTCCAGGAATCCAATGAAATTTATGATACTCCCATCCAAGTCTTGGTTGAATCATATGGTGAGTTATAACTTGATTCTTATAACCATTTAAGGACACATTATTAGTTTTGTTCAGGGGTATAGGGAACAAACCGAGCAACAGAAATGAGTTTTGTAAGCTCCAAACTTTATGGTTGACCAATTCGCATGGGAGCACACTACTAATGATCATCAAGCAAGCATTTTAAAAAATCCAACCCCATTGTGCAACATTTACATTTGTCTTTATTGAATGGAACCCTAGCTTTGAAGTTCTCAAATAAATCAAAATTTGACCCATGGACTCCTACAGTGGGGGTGTCCCTAGCAATAACCGAGTGATAAGAATCCAATAGAATCAACAATTTTCCCATTTGAGACATTGTTTGAAATTTATGGCTTAGATACAAATTAGTGATAAGAGTATCATTGGGTAATTTTGAGGTCTAAAATAGGTCTAACAAGGAAAATAATAAAATAATAGTTAAAATAGTAAAATAAGTGTTATGCATTTTGAAACAAAAGGAAAGTAACTACCCTCTTTACTATATTTTCGGCTTATCACCTTGTATATTTACTCAAATATCAAGTGTATACACTCATTGGATGTGGAATTAAATTCAATTCCACACCGAATGAATACCGACTCTGCATACCTTCAAGTAGACACATATAAAAAAAAATTGAAATACATGAAAAGTGCATGTTCAACATATTTTTTCATGTTATTTTCAATGTGGGTCTATGTAGAAGTATGCAAAGTGGGTAAGAATTGGATGTGTAATTTAATTTTTCATCCAATGAGTGTCTACACTTGAAATTTGAGTAAATCCACAAGTAGATAAGTCGGAAACACAATTAAAAAAGTAGTTTTCTTCTTTTCCTTCCAAAATATTCTCCCTTAGGGATGACATCATCATCTTGAATCCTATTGGTTCTCTTTTAAACATAAATATTAATTAAATTAAAGGGTTACTGAAATCAATTTCTGAAGGTTAATGCTGAGATATTGTAATGGATTTGTATTACATATAAAGGGATTTTAACTTTTTAGAATATAATTAGTATCGTGGAGTAATGGTCATATTGTGAGATAGAGCAGAATTTTGCACGATTATTGTACTTCATTGGAAATTATGTAATGATCTGTATGTGTTATTGGAAGTGCATGTTCAGTTCTACCCAACATCCTATAAAGTGTTGGTATTATAGAAGTATAAGTGAGGAAAAATCATTTTTTCATTGGTGTTTTGTATAAGTCCTGTCAAGTTAGGTTGCACATGTCGTAATCATCTAGTATGTATCATCTTATGCAAAGAGTGAATTTCACATCAAGTTGTGAAACTAATCACTAGGGTATGTGGGTGTCAGGTGTACTCATATGTTAGATTTATGTGATATTGAATAAATTGAGTCCTTGATTAAAGGGGGAAAGTGAGATGGATTAATCTCATAAGGTTGGGATAATATCAAATGGTGCGGACCATGTCATAATTGGGAGAGAGTTTAAGGTCTTGAAAACTCATGTAATTTAAAAGGATTCCTAAAATATTAGTGATTACAATGGATGAAACTCATGTATCTTGGTAGATGAATTCCATTTTATATGGAAATAAGTAATTAATTATTTGTAGCAAAAATCAAAGTACAAAAAGGAAAAAGAAAACGATTCCATAATAGAAGAAGATGAAAGGAAATTAGTTTATAACAATGATAATGATGTAGTAGCCAAAAATAAGGAGAATATTAGGATGAAATATGATCACAAAGAGAATGATACAATGACAAAGAGATGATGAAGAGAGATAGAACGATGTAACAAGAAAGATTAAAAAATTATGCAGCGATAATGGCAAGATAGAAGAAGATGAAGATGGAGAAAATGATGCAAGAAACCATGAATAAATAAATATGATAGAATGCAAGGGATAAAGAAATAAGTCAACCAAGATAATAATAATAATAATGTGTAGATACACATGTAGATGCAAATGAAAACAACATAACTAAGTAGTTTAATGGTCCTATGTAAATAACGTACCTAGATCAATGATGTTGTAAGCCTAATGACATGTGTATACTTCCTGAATATATTATGTTGGAAAGTTCGTACTATGCAAACCACTTTGTAAAACTTCTTTGTAAATGAAGGTTCGTCATTGAAACTAATAATGTTTGTGGTTTGCAGAAACCACACAATGTGATGTGTTGTGAGTCTAGTAAGCAGAAATTGCATGAGATCATGAAGATTGTAATGGTTAAGGGTAAGCTAATGCAAAAAAACATAGGTGTAATGGTTACGATTCGAGCACAAGAAACACATGATGATGATTGGTCATGATGTAGGGGGGAGTGAAATGGTGTATGTTTTTAGATGTATAAGATTAAAATTGAAGAAGACTAAGGATGAAGAATGTAAAAGATCAAATATCATATAATACTTAATATGAAGATAAGGAGCATTAAAGATGAAAATGAAGAAGTGACTATTTGAAAGAAAATTGAAGAGTTCATATTAAGATCAAAAGTATTCATTAAGGAAGCATATGTTGGAGTAACTCCTACTTTGATATGAAAAGTGAAGCAAGTTAGGGATGAACCATTATATGTTAGGTTAAAATGGAACAATTGAGATTGATAACTATTATGGTTGCATATAGTTGTATTGGACCATTTGTAACCTAAAAATAACATATAGGACTATTATAACTTAAATGATTCCTCCTTTAGAGGTTTCTCAATCCTTGTGCTCTTCCTTCCTATTTCTTTCTATATGTTTTCATGTGTGTATTATAGACTATTGAAGCCAACATTAACACCAAGAAACATATACAAATCCTCTTTACTCTATTCTAAATTAGCAAACACTTTTTTTTTAAATTTAATTCAATTAATATGTTCAATATTATTCTTGTTGCATAATTTACATCCATTCAACTTTAGATTTGTTTCAATGGAATCCATATCTATAATCCCTTCTATTCATATTATCTACTTTTTTCTACAATTTTTAGGTTCTAAACGCATTGTTGATTTGTAAAAAATTAAATATTTTGTAAGATATTATCTCTACCTTACATTTAAATATTATTGAATGCTATTTCTATAAACAAATTAGAAATTACATCTTCATTTGATTTTAAAAATGGCTCAAGAATTACAATGCCTAATCCAATTTATATTAACGCAATCACAACTTATTTTATGATAAAGATGGAGAATGAGTATAAGACCATATTCCACAAAACTGAATTAAATATAGAAACTCTAATTTTCACTAATGATTAGTGCAAAGAGATTTCTTATCAAAAGGCCACATATTTTTTTCAGAAAGTAAAAAACACTGATACTTCTATTAAAATAGGTAGTTCAATACATATTGAATATCCAACACAAAGACTTGTTCATTATGATCATATGTCTTTAAAAAATTGAATCAACAAAAACTACTAATATGCCAGGCCAAAAAGAAAATATACCAAGTCCATGGTCTGGAAAAAAACCCCACATATGTATGACACTAATATTCATTCACCAAATAGTCTAAAACAACATATTCACAACACAGGAAAAGAAAAAATAATAGATTAGTATTTAGAGTAGAAACACGTCTTGGGATAAGAGTGAGAGAAACAAAAAACATGATAATATCAGGAAATCAAGTGATTTTGAAATCCAGAGAGCCAAAGCGGATAATCCAAGTCCTGGAATATTAGTTATGGCACATCAAAGCACCCATCCACCATTTGTTTTCCCACCACAAATAATTTGAAGTTGATCAAACCTAGAATTGTAAGTAGGCCCTATTTTTAAAGATAATCCACAACTTCATTGTGCTCCCTAAAAACATGAGAGAAGGAAATGTGTTCAAAGGATTGTTATAAATGCAAGATGTGATTCATCCAATTCGACAGAGAAGGGTTGGATATAAATGATTTCCCTTCCATCGCATTAGGAATTGTTTTTGAATCCACATAAATGATGAGGGAGCAAATCTGAGGCCACCTGGTAGAAACCTTCAATACCCAAAGTGCCATTAAATCTACCTCTTGGGTTATACAAGTCCCACCAGACAAAGTAAAGTATAAGTGAACATGGAGGTGTATTTACGGCTAGAACCCACATCCACATTTTTTATCCTATGCCACTTTGTCAAAGAAACCAATAGGGAATAACACCTGTAAAGTAGAAGATAGAGTCCCAAGATGACAATCAGGCCTCCCAAAGTCTACCTTATTAGATAACCAAACTAAGATTTTAGAGCATATATGGGGAATTGAAAGAGGCTTATCCTAAAAAATGGCATGATTCTTGGCCTTCCAAATGTCCCAACATGTAAAGAGGGGTAAAACTTTACACCTCCCTTTCCTGAGGAACCACCATTTGAAAACAACCTCCAAGGTGTCAAAAGAAAATTGTCGATTCATATGAAAGAGATTTAGTAAATATGTTGATACCTCCATAGACAAAGGACATTGAATAAGAAGATGTGAGACATCTTGCATTGCAGCGTGACATAAAACAGACCACCCAGGTCTTTAGAAAGCCCTTATGCACGAATTGTCCCACATAAGTATTTTTTTTTCCAAGCCAACCAACATAGTATGTCAACTTTATAAGGGACCTACCACTTCTATTCCTTCCTAAACCAACAGGTGATATTTGTGGGGTTTAATGAATTAGATATGTAATTATAGACCTCTAATACCACCATCATACCCTGTTTTATGACCCCATTCCCCTCCAGGGTGTCGCCTAACTCATATAAGCCAACATTTTTAAGATTCAAAATGAGATGGTTCCAGGTAGTCACATGCTCTCTAGTTAAGCCAATATATGTTGCACTCTTCCAAATAGGATATGGGAACTACAGTTGTCTTCCTACAATTATGATACAGGTGGTGTTCTTAATGGCCACATAGATGACGATTCACAATGCAATAGGTTAACAACAAAGGATTAAAGATCAGACTCTAGAGATTGAAGAAAGAAAGTTGTTTAAGAGGTATACAATGGTTCAGTTTGTCAAAGCAGCACATACACACTGGTCCAGAGGACAAAAAGAGCGTATACGTATACATGCACTCTCACAAGAGGAAAAGCCTGTACAGGTTGGAAAAACACAGAAATTCATGAGGAGACAATACCATGGGTCAATACCATGGTATTAGCCCACAATATTGAGTGGAGTAATGACTATTTGATCCTGCCCAAGAATACCACAGGTCCTAAGTGGTTTTGGTTCGAGGTATTGAGAAAGACCTAAAACTATATAAGGAGGAGAGGATCAAAGGGATAGGTGTGCAAGCAATGAATATCTTATGAAGAGTGAGATCAAAAGAAAATATGCATGTTATGGGTTTCTAGTGCTTTGCTTGATCTGAACTAAGGATGAACCTTATTGGTTGATGATAGATGAGATATAATGATGGATCGGGATCATAAGACCTGAAATGAATTATCATTATGTGGTTTTATCATGGATAGTCTAGATCTGAATGCTAACGCATGATTTACACTATAAATGTTCTAATCTCAGTATGACTGAATTTTGGAATAGTTGTGATGTTTTAAGATAGTATTTTCATATCTGTATGTTGGTTCACTTTGATAAAACCATGTATACATGTTGGTTTGACACATCAAAGTAGCATATGCATTGTGAAATATGATGTTTGAAGTTGTAGTTGGTTCTAGTTGTTGATGAAAAGTTCTGGGTTCTACGTTTTGCTTTGGTGACAATGTTCTGAGTGTTCAAATTGATTGACTATGATTTGCTTTAATGATGATGGGTTTTCAATGATTGGTTGTATTGCAATGGTGATTAATTTTGAGATTCAATGTTGTTGATGGGTCTAGTATGAAAATTGGATGAAAGGAGGTGTTCAAATTGTGGTGTCGTGTTCGAGGAGTATCTAGTCTAAAAATTTATGAAATGTGGTCCCTGGAGGAAGAGATAAGGTCGTAGCCTTC
The DNA here is from genome assembly GCA_000404065.3 of Pinus taeda. Classification (NCBI taxonomy): domain Eukaryota; kingdom Viridiplantae; phylum Streptophyta; class Pinopsida; order Pinales; family Pinaceae; genus Pinus; species Pinus taeda. Next base: position 22,333 of record APFE030180543.1, on the reverse strand, counting down.
TGTAGACCAGTGCCTACATACTGGTAAACATATTAGCCAATATAATAGCCAAGGGGTTGCAGCTCCCTTCCAATAGCAGCTAGAAAATGAGTGAAGGTTGGAGCCTTCTGTAGGCCCACATCTATGTACTAGTAAATGGATCGGCTAGTACAAGATCTAGGGGGTTGTAGTTCCCTTCCAATAGCAACTGAAAAATGAGTGAATGTTGGAGCCTTCTATAGGCTATCCTCTACATACTAGTAAATGGATTGGCTAGTACAAGAGCTAGGGGCTTGTAGCTCCCTTCGATTAGAAGATGGAGAATCAGAGAAGGTTGTAACCTTCTGCAGGTGGGTACCTACATACTAGTATGATTCTACACTAGTACAAGATTGTAAACAAGTTTTTCTTATATTAAAAGAAGACAACAACAGGTGGTTTTTGTCCTGCATTGGGTTTCCACCTTAAATCTTGCTGTTCATGTGTGTTGCTTTTGTGTGATGGTTTATTCTACTATTACTACACATGGTTACTATTTATATGGTTAATGAAGTACGGGTGTACTAATTATATATCAACATATAATGATTTAACTAAATCATAAGTTTGCTGGATATATGCTAGTTTCTTTAAAGAGAGTTGCATGTACACGTGAGTTACCTTCATTGAAGTAGTGTATATAAATTTGAGTATGAAAAGAAACATTTATTGATTTTACTAACACTAATTTACCCCCCCCCCCCCCAATATTATTCCCAATAATTGGTATGAGAGCAGGTCCACCATTGTGGAAGCTTGATCGCTTGAAGGAGATTCGTAGAAACAGTGGGAAAGAAGCTAAAGAAGAAATCACCTCAGAGGAAGAAGATAGCTCAAAGGAATAGTGACAGCAAGAGAGATAATTGGCCATTAGGTGGAAGAAAGTATTCAGATTCAGAATCGCCTCATATTGAAGAGGAACAAGCAAAAGAAGTATCAGGTAGAAATTTTTGGCCTTCGGGTGATACCTTTCTCTATTCATGCAATGTTGAAGATATTGAAAGTGATAGTGAAAGAAATATAGAGGCATATGTTAGAATACTCACACATAAAATTAGAGATCAAAAATATCTATTTAACAAAAGGGAGTGTGCCTTCAAAGAATAAGTTACCATATTAAAAGCTTAGCTGGAGGAAGGAAACAAAGTAAGGAAGTAGTACATGGAAAAGGGAGATCAATGTCAAAAGCTGCAGGATGAAGTGACATCATTAAGAAATGAAGTAACTGAAAAGAGCACAACAATCAAGAGACTTAATGATAGATCTAGTTACTATGAAAGTATTGAAGCTAAGATCCTCTCTCTAAAAGAAGATCTCAAAAAATAAAATAAGCAGAATGAAGAACTACCTCAAGCAGATGAAGAACAAGAAAATGAGGTTCTTAAATTAAGGGAAAAAGTGGAAGAAGGAAGAATGGCTAAAGAAATATATTGAAAAGGAATAACAATATCAGGTTTAGGTAAATATCTTAAAAAGTAAATTATAAGAAAAGGATAAATTGTTATGATTTCAAGATAGTATTAAGATTTTAGATAATATTCTTAGTAGTCAAAGGTCCCCTACCATCAAAACTGGTCTTGGTTTTCATGAAAATGTTGAAGGTGAATCTAGCTCACAAGATGAGGCAAGGAACTCTAATGCAAATTCTCAAATGATCAACAAGGAGATAATAGGTCAACCCCGTCAACAACCAAGGAAAGAAATTCTTCAAAGAAAATCATTTACTCCTAACTATGGAAGTGATAGTCAATTATTTCCTCTGATGAATAATGTTGAATGTTTTGTATGTCATAATTTTTGACATGTTACAGCGAGATGTAGAAATAGAATGGTTCAAGCTAATAGCCCTCACATAGAAAGATCATCAGCTTCCATATACTTTAAGGGATATTGTTTTTCTTGCAATATGTTTGGTCATAAAGCCATTGACTGCTATAGAGGGAATATGAAACATATAAGATGTTATTCTTGTAACAAGTTTGGGCACATAGAAATATAATGCAAAAACAAATTTCGGCTAACATACCAAAAGGAGAAAACATCAACACACTCCAAGGTATGGAAGAAAAAGGAAGTATAGCCAGAAAGATGTGGCATAGAATAGTATACAGACATAACAGACTCAGGGGGAGCTAAAAGCGTGAAAATTTAGTGTTCTAAATCTCATTCACAATTATCATGGAGACAAGTCATGTATATAGGCGAGTTAGAAGCTGCACAGTTGCGTATATGTTGGTTTGAGGAAAAAACAGTGGGACAGACTCCGAAAAAAGGGGTTTGATATTGTTCAGTCAATTATCAATTTTCTATTATGTTCTGACTGATAATGGTTACATTTTGTTGATGATATGTGGAAGTGTTTTTGGCCCTCATAAGTTGTTAATAAGTTGATGAATAACTAATTGATGATGATGCCTTGATGATTCTTACTAACAAATGCAATGATCAGATCTGACAATGAATAGTTGGCACAGGTTTAGGGGGATCATATGTGTCTAATAATGCATTGTTGACATTATATTAGAAGACCTTGGTACTTGATGATACTTATATTGGTTGATCCACATAGTTGTTTGAGTCAGGTGACACTCTTGATGCTGGACATATATAAGCTATTGATCTTGATGCTGCTGACAAATAGTTATGGTGCAGATCATATATGGTGTATGATAGTTACTGATGACTATCATGGTCTTTTTTAGATTGTTAATCCTTGTTATAAATGTCATCATTTGATGTAAAGGTCATTTAAAGACCTATGATGTAACCCCACTATGCATGGGAAGGATGATGTAATAATTCCTATATTTCAGTCATGTATAATCTATTGGTATATCCCCACTTGGTTGGGTGGATGAGTTAAAATTGATGTATCCCCACTTGGTTGGGAGATTGATGTATGTATGAATCATTAGTGATAGGAAGTTCATACTCACATAGAGTCATGTTATTCTTCTGGAAAATAGTTTTGCAGACTCTGCATGTGCTTCGGGGGAGCATGGATGGTTTAGTGCATCTCAACATGTACAAAGGGGGGCTTAATTAGAGAATTCAGCATGTACTCAGGGGAAGCATGGAAAACATAATGTATATCAAAGGGGGAGAATAGCTTTGTCTACCCTTTGCCCTTGATGTCAAAGGGGGAGAGTGTCTTGGTGTTGTTGTTGCCATCAAGTCCAAAGGGGAAGATTGCTGGCATTGTAATACTTGTGTTTTCCTTGATGGAAACTCACATATATGACAGTTCACGGTGTAATAGGTTAACAACAAAGTATTCTAGATCAGACTCTAGATATTGAAGAAAGAAAGTGGTTTAAGAAGTATACACTAGTTCACTTTGTGAAAGCGGAGCATACACGTGGGTCCAGAGGACAAAAAGAGCATATACGTATACATGCACTCTCACAATAGGAAAAGCACACACAAGTTGGAAAAACAAGGAAATTCATGAGGAGACAATACCAGGGGTCAATAAAATGGTATTAGCCCACCATATTGAGTGGAATAATGACTATTTGATCCTGACCAAGAATACCACGAGTCCTAAGTGGTTTTGGTCTGAGGTATTGAGAAAGGCCCAAAACTATATAAGGAGTAGAGGATCAAAGGGATAGGTGTGCAAGAAATGAATATCTTATGAAGAGTGAGATCAAAAGAAAATATGTATGTTATGGGCTTTTGGTGCTTTACATGATCTGAACTAAGGGTGAACCTTAGTGGTTGATGAGGGATGAGATCTAATGATAGATTAGGATCATAAAACCTGAAATGAATTATCAATATGTGGTTTGATCATGGATAGTCTACATCTAAATGCTAACACATGATTTACATTGTAAATGTTTTTATCTAGGTATGACTGAAGTCTGGAATAGTTGTGATGTTTTAAGATAGTATTTGCAGATCTGTACGGTGATTTTCTTTGATAAAAGCGCGTATACACATTGGTTCGACACATCAAAGTAGCGTATACATTATGAAATATGATATTTGAAGTTGTAGTTGGTTCTAGTTGTTGATGCAGAGTTATGGGTTCTTCTTTGTGTTCTAGTGACAATGTTCTAAATGTTGAGATTGATTGATTGTGATTTGCTTCAGTGATATCGGGTTTTCAATGACTGGTTGTATTGCAGTGGTGATTAATTTTGAGCTTCCATGTTGCTGATGGGTCCAGTATGAAAATTGGATGAAACAAGGCCTTCAGATTATGGTATTGTGTTCTAGGAATATATAGTTTGAAAACTTATGAAACGTGGTCCATGGAGGAAGAGAGAAGGTCATAGCCTTCTATAGGTGGGCGCTTATGTAGTGGTAAACATATTGGCTAGTACAAGATCTAGGGGGGTGGAGCTCCCTTCCAGTAGTAGCTAGAAAATGAGTGAATGTTTGAACCTTTTGTAGGCCAGTGCCTACATACTAGTAAATTAATAAACTAGTACAAGAGCCAGGGGTTGGAGCTCCCTTCTAGTAATAGCTGGAAAACATGTGAAGGTGTTGATGTCTACGTACTAGTAAACAGATCGTCTAGTACAAAAGCTAGGTGGTTGTAGCGCCCTTCTAGTAGAAGTTGGAGAATGAGAGAAGGTTGTAGCCTTCTGAAAGTGGGTGCCTACGTACTGGTATGATTTTGCACCAGTACAAGATTGTAAACATGTTTTTCTTATATTAAAAGAAGACAACAATAAGTGATTTTTGTCTCGCATTGGGCTTCCACCTAAAATCTTGGTGTTCATGTGTGTTTCTTATGTGCGATGGTTTATTTTGTTATTACTACACATGGTTACTATTTATATGGTTAATGAAGTACTGATGCACTGATTAAATATCAACATATGATGAATTAACTGAATAATAAGTTTGTTGGATATATGCTAGTTGCTTTAAAGACAGTTGCGTGTGCACGTGAGTTACCTTCATTGAAGTAGCGTATATAAAATTGAGTATGAAAAGAAAAATTTATTGATTTGAATAATACTGATTCACCCCACCTCTCATTATTATTCCCAACATCTATGTCGCGCTCTTCCAAATAGGATATGGGAGATATAGCTGTCTACCTGTAATTGCCTAGTCTACATAAAGCATACCTTTGATATGTAAAGCATCGATAAAATAATTGTTAAAAACAGAATGGGAAGAAACTCCTAGTATGGCATCCATACCAATCAATATATGATTTCCCTTACCAAATGACCAAATCATCCTATCCAACATCCAATTTGTGACCTTAGTGAGGCTCATCAAGATGTATGATCCATTTTTAATCCCTATCCTACCCCTTATGTACCAGAGAGAAAAACCTTCATGTTTAAGATACTTTTAAACAATTATCACTTATCATATCCCCTGACCAAATATAACATACCATAAAAAAATTATCAGGAGTTCCCAACCAAATCTCCTTAGGCTGAGGATATCTCATCCCCTAGCCTCGATCCCTTTTGTAATCACCACATACTTAACCAAATGAAATTTTTGATGGCCATGATTCCCAGACTACAAGATATGTGATAGAATAGAGTTGATTATGTTTATAATGTATGAGGGCACCCAAAAGAGATGCATCAAGTTGTAACATCCCTATGGATATGATTTTTAAACATTTACTATTTTTATATATTAAATTGTTAGTGGATTTAATCGCAATGGAAGCCATGATGAGACTTATGTAATCATGTAATTATTTTATTATTATTTGAGTTAATTAATAAATTGCTTGGAAAGGTTCAGGAAATAGCATGAGAGTTTATAATACTCCTTACCAGCTTATAAAAATTTGTTCGTGTTTAATTCCAACATGGACCTTCTCTAAAAATCTCCTAAAGAAAAATATCCCTAGGAGAAAATAATTAGAAATGAACATATTTAATATGATGGAAGAGAAAGATCATATTAAATCACTTAGTTGGAGAAATATACTAAGTTAGGGTGGAATAAAGTGTTGTGGGAGAAAAAGGAAAGCTTTAAATAAAAAGAAAAACACAAAAGAACAAAGGCCTAGGAAAAAGGTTGGCACACCTTAAAGGAGGATGTTGCTAAAATATATGGGAAGAAATATAGAAAAGAAACCACCTACGAATCAAGGGGTTGTTGATTCATGAGGAAAATATAGTCTTAGTTCGGGGAGAACTGAAGGAAGTAATTCATGGTTGGGTGGAATGTTCCTTATTCCTGAATAATTCCAAGAAGTACTAGTAGATGAAAGTTTGTTTTACTTTTCATTTTAATATTCCATTTTTTAAGTATATGTGTGTATTTAATAACAGTTGAGAGGCTTGTTTTTATTTATATATCATGTGATAAGATCCTCATGTAAGATTTTATGTTTTGGTTATACTAATTCCCCTGGTTATTAATACTATATGCATGCATGTGGATGGAATAGTTTGGAAAGATGCAATTGTTAACAGTAATAGAGCTTTGAACTAAATCCCAAATTAAATAAAAAGATATTTGAATGCATGAATAGGTGGAATTTGACAGTAAAGGAATTATTTAATATAATATATACATGCATGATGATAATTTAGTAAAACTGTGATGGAAGTCAAAATGTTGTCCTAATTATTATCTAGGAAGATTGTCATAGGTAGTGAAAGGTCTATTGAATTCAACTTTTATGATTAATTCATCACACTGAATTCAACAAAAAAAATAAAAAATAATAAAAAAAATGTGAATAGTTCATAAGAGTATCGAGATATAGTAACTGAGAAGGTATTTCATCAACTTAAGATAAGTAGGACGTATCCTTCAGGTGAAAGAGTAAAGCAGAAGTATATAGGAAGGCATGATCTTCCTTATTGGAATAATTCTAATTACTACAAACATTAAAAATTCTTAATATATAATTATCTCCCCGATGGAAAGCAATCAAATGACTACTTATATTTATGTATATGTGTGATCCAGGTGACTCTAGAAATATAAACGACCTTGAAAAACCTCAAAAATCAAAGTCATCACCTTGAAGTGAAACAAGGATCAGATCGTAGTGCTCGTCGTCTTGATTCCGACAGTAGGAATGACACTAAAATCCAAGTTTGTATACTCAAAATATTTGTGGTCAAACTTCTGGTCAAACTAGGCCAAGTGGCAGTGACTAATGAGGAAAAAATTTGGCAATGGGTCAGTGCACAGAATCTGGTGGTTGGAAAGGGCGAATTTGTCACCTATTTAATTTTCCTAGTGGCCCTTAAAAAACGAAACCAGAATTTTAACTATATATATATAATATATTATATATTATAATTATATAATATTTATATATATATATATATATATATATATAATTATTATATTATATATATATATATATGTATACTATATCTATATCTTTATAGTATAGATATATATATAATAATATATTATAATATTATATTTTTATATATATATATATATACGGGGAGGTGGGCCACCACCCCAACCCCCGCAATGACATTGGTTAATTATATTAACATGGTGGATGGTGTTTTAGGGAAAGCTAATGTCTTTACGATCAACTAGCCCTCTAGGTTTGGCAGCTACCCTAGAAACAATAGTTCAAAGTAACTCAATGATTTCTTCTATGCACAATAGATAAGAGAAGGATGAGAGGACCAACCTGGAGCTTCCGCTTAATCCTTTTCTCGATCTTTCTCCCCCTTGACGGAGCTCGTAACTCCTCACTGTACTTATCCTGCTTGAAGAGTACCTGTAGAAACACAGTAACAAAGAACCATCAAAGCATCTTGACTTATTGTAACTTAAACACTACAGAATCAGATGTATAATGAACATAGAATGGCATTCACAAATAATAACATTCAAAAGTGCACAATTATATGGATGAAAACTCGAAGAACTTTATTAAATATAAGGGAGAATTACAACCCAGTTGTCTGATACAGCGTCATCCTGCCAGCATCAAACCCTCTTCACCTCATGAAATAGCAAGATCACACCAACAATACAATGCTCTTATCTCAAACACAAACTATCAGCACTTCCTTGCAATTCACGATATTCCAGCCTCTGGATTTCTTAGATGAGGGATCCATTTATAGATGTGTGCAAGGGTGTGAGTCATCTCTGGGGTTTTGATTAGTGTCATTCCACTTGTTACAATTGATTCCACTTGTTACAATTGGTTCCACTTGGAGATTTCTTGGATCTCTTACTCATTCGTGGGCGAATTCAGAGAGCCAAGTGTCATTAGAGAAGTTTCTAGAAGATTCCATGAGTGTCCACTTAGCAAACTGTCTCGGACATTTTTCCATCCTCACCCATCGCACCCCATATAAGGCCTAATTAGTATGCATCACACCTGGCTAGTGTAGAAGTCAGTATGAATCGCACCCTGACACTGAAGCAGTCAGTATGGTCTAGTTTAGGCCAATTCTGGATGGTCTTTCAGGTGGAACTTTTGGGGAATGATGAAATTAGATGACCATGATCTTTTAGGGTATGAAACAACACTTTTAGGGGTTGAAGAGCCCTAGTTTATCGACATATAATATTGGGGTTGAAGAGCCCTAGTTTATCAACATATAATATTGGGGTTGAAGTGCCCAAATATGTCTATAATAGTTTCTCCGTATAACATGAAGTTGTAAATCTTGATGTAGGGTGAAATGTTTTATCATGAAGATTAGAGGTTTCGAACTAGAAGGTGACCTGTATAAGATACAATACAATACGTCATCATAATATAATTTTCATGATCTAGCTGAGGCATGCATTCCCATGCTCAGCTTTATAAATTCATTTCATGTACATAGAACAGATATTCGTCTGCATATGCAGACTGGTGATTCCTCAGTTGTAGAGTCATCATTCTTGGTCTAGACGACCATTTGTGCAGCTTCTATGTACATTTGATGTCTTTATATCCCTAAATATATTGCAACCTAGATGGATGAAACTAGATCTGGGGTCTTCAAAACTCGTTCAATCTTCACCTAATGTACAAGTCAATCCATGTGAAAAGACATTCTGATGTCGAACATGGAACGACATTGCCTGATTACCAGCTAATAATGTGAGATGTTAATAGATGCGAGAGGAATCACCGATAATGTTAATGACCATCAAGGTAATACAGTACAATTCACGTTGTGTGAATATATGATCCAATCTCGAACACCATGCAAAATATTTTGGTTGAAGGCAATTGATTTCAACCTGTCGCTAGAAGTGAGAAACTTTCCATTGAGGCATGCAAGCTTCAAAGTACCAAAAGGGCTGTTTCTAAGTCAACTTCTTGGATAATGTGTTGATGTCGAAAAGAAGTGACTCGTCGTAGGAGGGCCTTAATGTATTCCACATCTACGACACGAAAAGAAGCAAATGATTTCTAGAGGTGAAATGATTTGACGACACAAGGTTCAAGAATGGTGGTCATGAAAAAGGAGGTTGAAGGTATTGCAGTGGATGAGGCATTAACTGGGTTTGTGGTTTCTCAACTGAATTACTTCTCTTGAACATGTTGACAACACTGAGATGGATTGGTAGTGTTAACCCCAAAAGATGGATGGTGTGGAAGATCAATGGTGAGATGACCGGTAAATGGAATAACCCAACTCGACTCAATCGTGGTGATGGAGTGAAATTGTCATGTTCAAGAGCGACCTGCTACCATAAATTTCTTCAAGTTTTCTTCCTTTTTCCCAAGTCATTGTTGACCAGTACCTCTTTATTTTTGGTAAGCTTGAGGAGGATAACATATTCTTGTTCTATAATTTTCCCTTCAGGCAAACCTGTCGTTACATTTTAACGAGTCTAGCGATAGTGAAAGTAGTTCTTGTCTAGGTGGACAAGTTTGTCGCTATTGTTTTAATGAGTTTAACGACAAGGATAAATCGGTCTTTTTCATGTTTAGAGAGTTTGAAAAAGGACGAAAAGGAAACTCTGTCTCATCTAGGAATGGACGACTTTTTCGCTATTGTTTTAACGAGTTTAACAATAAGGATAACTTGGTCCTTTTCATGTTTAGAGAGTTTGAAAAGGGATGAAAAGGAGACTCTGGAAGTTATTTTTCGTAGCATAATCCCTTAAGTCTAAAAAAGGATAAAATAATACAAAAGGGATGACTTTTCCGATCACTTTAACGAGTCGAAAAAAACAAGCACTCAAACATTTTTCATGAGATAATCCCTCAGGTTTGAAAAAGATTAAAATATACAGGACGGATGGCACTTCCAATCACTTTAACGGGCTAGAAAGGCCAATTGCTTGACAATGTTTTCATATTTAACGAGTCTAACAAGAGTTTAAAGGAGACTCATTTTTTAGGAACGAGTGGTGAATAAGGTAGCAACTGGTTCCAGGTAAGCATGGAACTTCTCAAAACATCGTCATTTCTGGGAAAAAGTTGGCCAACAAGACCACTCATCACAACTGTTCCTCAAACGAGTAAACAACCAAGTGGAAGCATGTGATCAGCCAAAAGAGTGGAGGAAATGGGAGGTACACAACCAAGGCTCAAAAGGCTGATAGTCATGGAAATCACAAAGGTTAATCACCCAAGGTGGGTTCGTTTTTTAATGAGCTTGAGCCATGGGCGAACTATGCTCGGTGGTGGTTTTCTTTTTTACGCAAGCTAGAATCAACAAAACTAAGAAAGCTAGAAACGACAAAACTAAAAAGATAAAAAGCTAGAAAAGCTAGAAAAGCTAAAAAATGAAATTGAAAAGGGTTTGCAAGCCCCCAGCATGCTGAAAAGGAGAGTCTCCAATAGGCGTATGGAAACTTCTGAGGTTACATAGGATGGTTTCATCTGCAAAATAGACAAAACACTTCCTTGGCTTTGTTCGAAGAATAGACAAAGGTGGAAGGTGTGCCAAACCAGTCACATAACCTTCAGGGAAACCATGTTAGGTAGGATGGTTTCATCTGCAGAATAGACAAAACACTTCCTTGGCTTGGTCCACAGAATAGACGAAGGTGAATGGTGTGTTAGACCAATCACATAACCTACACGGAAACTTATCTTTTCAGCTGGGTTTGTCCACAGAATAGATAAGGGTGCATATATGTTTGTTAGTTGTTATTGTTTATTTTATAAACTATAGAGAGAGGTTGAAGTCAGCCAGGTAGCCTTCGAACTGCTCTTGCTTTGCAATTGTATAGTAGATAAACATTGCTTCAGTCAATCTCTGGTTTAGTTTATGAATTAAATATTTGGTGTAAAAGCATTCTAGATGCCCTTTTGGTAGCATAGTAACCTCTCAAGTCATTCCTCTGTACTTTTCTCTTTATTTTCTATCATAGCTCAGCTTCTATCATAGCTCAACTTAACTCACTGAAATCAGCGTCAAATTTGTGCCAAAACCCATTTCAGTTGCGTTCCCTGACCCATCACACTATCTGTCACTGTCAACCAGTATGCATCGCACTTCTTGAGTCTGTAAAGTGCGATGCATCCCTGTTTCTGTGAAGCCCAGGTGCGATGACTGATTGAACCTATTTCCATTCTAGAAATTTGGGGGTTTTGTCCTTGTGTTCAGTTTTGTTTAGTTGTTTTTTGCTGCTTATGAATAGTACCTCATTACTAAAGCCTACTTGCATCACATAGATAAGCTTCCATTGATTAGGATTAGTAAATGTTTTTATGTATTTGTGTATCATTTACAATCCTTTATTGAAATTTTGCTTAAATCGAACTCTCAATTTAGTACGAAAAGTGTTGTAACTATCATTTTGTGTCAAAAAGAGAAGTGTCATGGATACTTCCTCCCATGGATAATTGATTGAACTTTTTGTCATGTATTTGATTTGATTTTTTGATATTCAAAGTGTCGAAAGAATTTTCTATTTTAAATTGAAAAGTTTCGTTTACTCTTCCTATCTATTTTGAAAGAGAAATTGTCGAAAATGTCACTTTGAGTAAAATATTTCAGATCTTTGCTACACCAAGTTTTGCTTTTTGGCATTTTTCACATTAAGGAGAATCAAAAAAGATACATGAATCTACATTTGCATTTAGTTTGTGTGCGAAAAATGATTTAGGAAAGTGCATTAGTGTGTTCTCTTTGCTCTTTGTTTGAAAGAATCGTAATTTTCTTTACCTAGTAGCTAGGCTTTTCATTGCTCAAAATAAACAACAATTGTTTATCATTGTAGATTGCATTTTAGGAATTTCAAATCAACATCACGTGGTGAAAGGCAAACTTTAAACAAGATCAACACTAAAATAAATCTCAATGAACCTAACAATGCTTTAGAACTTAATGCAACACATCTAGAGGTCTAGGCCAGAGACGTGTTTCGGCGTCGTAAAAACTAGTAACTATCGTTCTCATTGAAGTTTGGGTGATTCCTCCTCCTTGATACAACAAGTGCTAGCACGGACTTGTGCTCCCCATACCATCGTGTATATATTTGGAGACCACAATAGGCTTATATCCTTTATCCATAGGAAGCCATGTCTGCTACCCTATCGATCGCAATGCATTGAACACAACATTCAGGAAGATTGACAGTCATACATAAGTCCTTGGTAATTTCTCTTTAATTTATCACCAAGGTGTATATTACAATTTTGCGATTGGTTTGGTAATCCCTCTATCTAGATTTTCCGGAGTAGTCACTTTCGTTCCTTTTCGACTCTTTAAAAGAAAAGGTCCATCTGAGCACTTGTCACTTCAGGCTCATTAAAAATCGAAGGGGACTAGAGTCATCTTTAGCTTTTTCTCGACTCTTAAAAATTGAAAAAGGAAAGTTGTGTCAAAGCATCATTAAAATTAATTGAATTCAAATAACATCCTTTTTCCTTTTTTGATCTTAGGTTGAGATATATGGAGAAAAATCCGGGTTCCACCAATCAAGGAATCCCTTTTGAGGGGAATCCTAGCCATTTTTCTTCTTGGGGAAATATTGGTGCTCTGTATATGGCCACATTGTCCCTTCTGGGAATTACAATTGGCCTGCCAGTATAGATATTCTCAAACTCTGTGGTTCAAAATCCCGCATTTACACCGTAATCAAATCAGTGTCCAGTTAATACTGAAGTTGACCCTTCGCCTTCTTCTTCGTTTGTTTCTCCCTCCCTTTCTTCCTCCTCACTTGGTGAAAGTAGCAATGCTAATAATCGGGTGACTGAGAAGAAGAAGAAAGGGAAGGAGAAGAAGAAGAAGCCAATTCAACAAGGGGGCAACCATGCATCATCGGGAGAAAATCCAAACAATAGACTTTCCAAAGCCAAATATCCATTCATGATTTGTGTGGGCGACCATTTTTCTCGAGACTGTCCTTTCTTTCCTCGGATTTTGAGAGAATGGTCTCCTCGTTCGCACCATCCTGTGTCATCAACTACTGGAGATCATGTTGATAACACACCTTCAACTCGTGATAGTAAAGTTCATGAACATATGAGAAAGATTAGGTTTCCATGTACATTATGTGAAGGGAACCATCACCTTCACCATCGTCCCCTTTTTGGATGAAGCCAAAAGAGTATTGGATAACCATCCTACATCACTGTGGTGACTTCCATCTGGCTACAGGAAACTCTCCCCAAGTCCTTTACTAGTTAAAGAACCGGCTCACTTAAATCAACCATCGGTGGAAACGCCTCCCAATGAAAGTGAATCTTCTGAGTCTATACCCAACCAAAGTCAATAGATCAAGGTGACAGTTGACCCAATTTTATGTTTAGGAGATCATAGTCCCCCAAAAGGAGTGAGAACAATACCATTGAATTTTTTTTTGTTACTTCAGAGTCCGATGAACTTGGGAGCAATCTGCCCGTTCCTTCACAACAAGAGGAAAATACCCCAGTTCTCATAAATCAAGGAATTAATTATCTTGTTTATTCAATACCCCCTCCAAGTGTCTAGTCACTTCCTTTGATTGGAATCAACTAGCAAGATCCCGCCTTCCTTCTTATGTAACTTTCCGGATCATAGTAGAGATTTACAGAATTATTATGTCTGGCACTATCATAGATGAAGGGGCGTTAGTGAGTATCCTTTCCTCAACTAGTTGGAAAGCACTTGGTTCGCTATCGCTTATGCCTGTTACACATAATCTGTCAGGCTTTAACAAAGGAACCAGCCGACCGTTAGGGATCCTTCCTAAGTTACCGATAACTTTGGGAAGGAAAACCATCCACTTGAATGTGATGATAGTCCCAGGACCATTAGATTACAATCTACTCCTTGGACGTGACTATGTTTATAACATGGAAGCAATTGTTTCAACACTCTTCTGAGTGATGTGTTTCCCACGTGAATGCAAAATTTTCACTGTTGACCAGCTTTCATTTCCCAATTCAAGCACAACTCCAAGTTGATCATCATCCCTAAATGGTCCTTACACATCAACAATATCTCTCCAACCTTCATTCCATCCACATGACTGTTATGAGTAGTCTGGTGAATCTAACAAAGTTTAGGGGGCGTGCACCCTTGTCTATTCTGCAGACGAACCCAACTAAAAGGATAAGTTTCCCTGCAGGTTATGTGATTGGTCTAACACACCCTTCACCTTCGTTTACTCTGCGGAAGAAGCCAAGGAAGTGTTTGGTCTATTCTGCGAATGAAACAATCCTTCCTAACATGGTTTCCCCGAAGGTTACATGATTGGTCTGACACACCTTTCACCTTTCTCTATTCTACAGATGAAGCCCAAGGAAGTGTTTTGTCTATTCCGTAGATGAAACCATCCTACCTAATCTCAGAAGTTTCCATACAGCTACTGGAGACTCTCCTTTTCACCATGCTAGGGGAATGCAAACCTTTCTCAATTTCATTTTTTAGCTTTTCTAGCCTTTTAGCTTTTAGCTTTTTAGTTTTTTAGTTTTGTCATTTCTAGTTTTTTTAGTTTTGTCAATTCGAGCTTCTGTCAAAAATAAAACCACCACCGAGCATAGTTCCCCCACGGTTCAAGCTCGTTAAAAAATGAACCTACCTTGGGTAATTAACCTTTGTGATTGCCATGACTATCAGCCTTTTGAGCCTTGGTTGTGTACCTCCCATCACCTCCACTCGTTTGGCCGATCATACGTTTCCACTTGGTTGTTTACCTATTTGAGGAATAGCTGCGATGAGTGGTCTTGTTAGCTAACCTTTTCCCTGAAACGATGATTTTTTGAGAAGTTCCAAGCCTACCTGGAACCAATTTCTACCTTATACACCACTTTTTCCTAAAAAATGAGTCTCATTTAAACTCTTTTTAGACTCGTTAAATATGAAAATATTTTCGAGCAATTGGCCTTTCCAGCTCGTTAAAGTGATTGGAAACGCCATCCCTCCTGTATATTTTAATCTTTTTTGGACCTGGGGGATTATCTGACGAAAAAAATTGAGTGCTTGTCTTTTTCGGCTTGTTAAAGTGATCAGAAAAGTCATCCCTTTTGTAGTATTTTATCCTTTTTCAGACTTAAGGGATTATGCTACGAAAAAGAACTTCTGGAGTTTCATTTTCGTCCCTTTTCAAACTCTCTAAACATGAAAAGGACCAAGTTATCCTTGTCGTTAAACTCGTTAAAACAATAGTGAAAAACTCATCCATTCCTAGATGAGACAGAGTTTCCTTTTCATCCCTTTTCAAACTCTCTAAACATGAAAAAGATAGAGTTTTCATTGTCATTAAACTCGTTAAAAAAATAGCGACAAACTTGTCCACCTAGACAAGAACGAGTTTCACTGTCACTAGAATCATTAAAACGTAGCGACAGGTTTGCCCAAAGGGAAAATTATAGAACAAGAATATCTTATCCTCCTCAAGCTTGCAAAAAATAAAGAGGTACTAGTCAGCAATGACTAGGGAAAAAAGGAAGAAAACTTGAAGAAATTTATGGCAGCAGGTCGCTCTTGAACATGACACTTTCACTCCATCACCACGATTGAGTTGGGTTGGGTTATTCCGTTTACCGGTCATCTCACCATTTGTCTTCCACACCATCCATCTTTTGGAGTTGATGCTACCAATCCATCTCGGTGTCACTGACAAGTTCAAGAGAAGAACCATTCAGTTAAGAAACCACAAACCCAATTAATGCCTCATCCACTATAATACCTTCAACCTTCATTTTTCATGACTGCCATTCCTAAACCTTGTGTCGTCAAATCATTTTCACCTCCAGAAATCATTTGCTTCGTTTCATGGTATAGACGTGGGATACATTAAGGCCCTCCTACGATGGGTCACTTCTTGTCGACATCAACACATTATCCAAGAAGTTGACTTAGAAACAACACTTTCAGTACTTTGAAGCTTGCATGCCTCAATGGCAAGTTTCTCACTTCCAGCAACAGTTTGACATCACTAGCCTTCGACCAAAATAATTTTCTTGGTGTTCGACATCGGATCATATATTTACACCAAGTGAATTGTACTGTAGTACCTTGAGGGTCATTATCATTATCGGCAATTCCTCTCGTGTTTGTTAATAGCTCACATTATTGGCTGGTAATCAGGCGATGTCATTCCATGTTCGACATCGGAACATCTTTTCACATGGATCGACTTGTACATCGGGCGAAGATTGAACGAGTTTTGAAGACCCGAGATCTAGTTTCATCCATTCGAGCTGCGATATATTTAGGGATATAAAGACATTAAATGTACACAGAAGCTGCACAGATGGTCATCCAGACCAGGAATGATTACTTTACAACTAAAGAATCATGAGTCTGCATATGCAGACGAATATCTGTTCTATGTACATGAAATGAATTTATAAAGCTGAGCATGGGAATTCCCGCCTTAGCTAGATCATGAAAATTATCTTATGATGATGTATTGTATTGTATCTTATATAGGTCGCCTTCTAGTTCAAAACCTCAGATCCTCATGATAAAGCATTTCACCTAACATCAAGATTGATGACTTCATGCTTTAGGGGGCAACTGTTATAGACATATTGGGGCACTTCAACCCCAATCTTATATGTCAATAAACTAGGGCTTTTCAACCCCTAAAAGTGATGTTTCATACCCTAAAAGATCATGGTCATCTAATTACGTCATTCCCCAAAATTTCCACCTGAAAAACCATCTAGAATTGGCCTAAACTAGACCATATTGACTGCTCCACTATCAGGGTGCGATGCATACTGACTTCTATAATAGCCAGGTGTGATACATACTAATTAGGCCTTCTATGGGGTGTGATGGGCGACAATGGACAAATGTCTGAGACAGTTTGCTAAAATTTGTCACACTAAAGTTTGTCACCATGACTATCTACAGTTAATATGGCTCCATCAATAGTCATATTATCCTCCTTGTCAAGCCTGATACCTCTGTTCTCCATGTCAAACTTCAAGAAAGAGAGAAAGTCATTAAAAATCATTTTTATCACTGGATACGCAGGTTCTCTCTACCTTGCCTGCGTGTACGCATCCCAAGCTCATTGTACCTGCGTACTTGTACACTCTGTAAGTCAAGGGATGGGTGCGTACTCCTGTAAAGGTCAAAAGGCACGAGTTTCATCTTAAATAAAATTACTTGTGATCATTTCTAGAGCATTCTAGAAGATTGTTTGACGTGTATTGAGCGCCTCCAGATGGTTCATGCATCCCTATGAAAGAGGAACTTATCCCATCAAGAGAGGAGCTACCCCATCCAAAAGAGGGCTTATCCCATTGATGTTGGACCTGATTAACTTCCTCTAGAACGCTATAAATACAGGCATTGGGCCAGAGGAGGGGAGGTTGAAAGCTGAACATTCCAAAGGGTAGATGCTGCTGGAATTAGGACTTCCTTGTAGAAGCTTGTGAGGAGAGATTCCCATCCTTTCTTGTTTCATTTGGAAGTGGGTGAGCTTATCAAAGTAAAGGAAAACTCTTGCTGGACCCTGGGAGGAACTTGCACAACACCAAGGCTCAGGTTGTAATGGTTTCTTTTGTTTCCTATTAATACAAATAAGTCCATTCTTCTCAATGATTTGTTATTAATGAATTGTTTCATATATTCCTTGGTCTATATGTTGAATATGTTTTATTTTGTGAGATATTCAGGTGCTATGTAATCGTTTGATTGTTAGTGAATGCAGGTTCGAAGTGAAGGAGGAGCTCATCTGGATCGACGAGGCTAGACTACTACAACAGCGTTGGACTACAGGTAGGATCTAAAACACTTGGTTTCTCGTATGATAATGCATGTTTAGAGAAGGATTGCTCTTAATTGTCTTGTTTGTCACCAGAAAGTCTTAGGCTTCTAGGGAGGTTGGTTTTTTCTGCAAGATTAACTCTTTCCGCATGACAAATTGGCAACTCCGCTGGGGACTCCATTAATGTGATTGATTTTTCCTTTGAGTGACACTTTGATCTGAAAAAAAGTCATTTCTTTTTTGGTTTTTGATTGTTTGACTGTGTATTTGGGTGGGCTAGCTTAGAGTTAAGTTAGAATTTAGTTTTTCTTAATTTTTTAGTAGTACGCACCCTCTGAGTTAAACACAATGTGTACCTACACGCACTGTATCTTTGTACACAGAGCATGCCTCACCTGGTCAAACAGGCTGCCAGCGTACCCTATCAAAATTGAGAAAGTTTCCATTTTATCCTTTTTTCCTTTAGATTTTGCCTTTCATTAGTCTTTACTACCCAGATCCACTGGTTATCTATCAGAGATCTTCACCTGAACTTGTTTCGTTAACATCAAGAGTTTTAGTGAAATTCATAGAAGTTCTAGCCTTAGGGTTTGATTTTTGCATTGTTCCTGTAGTGACTTCGACTTTAGAAGTTGTGAAACCTTGGATCTCTCTGGTTTTGTCAGTCTTCTTAGGAGTCGGACCTGTCATAAAGTCTACCTGTGTGAGCAACCTACCTTTGTGTTGTCTCTTTGCTATTTCAAAGTGTAGCTTGTTGATTGAAGTTGTGAATTTCATTCTTAAGAAAAGAACAAAAAGAGTTTGATTTTTTGTTTTGACTGGTTTATGATTCTGCATGAACTAGTCCTTGGATTGATTGTTACCGAGTAAAACAACCTGGAATCATCCTAGTAAGCTTTTGCCTCTCTAGATTTTCTTTTAGATAAATTTCCTTTTAATTTTCTTTTAAGTGAGTTTTTCATAGATTTTTATAGATCTTGAAATTGTTTTTGTTAGAATAGTTTTATATGCTTTGTTAAATAGGAAAATACAAAAAAATCTCCTTTGCGAAGTTTGTTTTAAGTAGCATTTGAAGTTTTTGAAAGAAAAAGGATTTTTCGTGCAAGTAATGAGTGGTCATGTGTTGTATGCTTGGAAAAGATAAAGAGATTGTTTCTTTGATTGTCTATTAAGAAAGTTGCTTTTATCAAAATTTTTCATTCTCCAACTCTCTTAATTAGGGAATTCATTGAAAACGAAAAGTAGTGTAAATCATCCTAGGTGCATCTTTTTAGGGGATTTGAGTCGAGTCTACACATCATCAGTTTCATCTCCACTACCTTTTGTCTTAAAGAAAAGCCATAAAATCAACGTTTAAAGTAAAATCAACTTAGAAATTTTTCTTTTACTAGGGCTCTGAAGCACCAATATAGATCAGGCTAGTGTCTTGGAGTAGGTGAGTAATTAACTCTCCAAGACTATTAAACCAAACAAGTAGCTTATCTTGTGATAGGATAAATCCAGCTGTTGCATTTATACTCTGGGAAAGCTCCTCTTAAAGGAGAAGCACGAGCTCGTGTCCGAACCAGTGAGGGGATCAATCCTCCCTCGTTGGGAACGACGCCAGACATGCACGTATTACAAACGGTAAACCTCAGATTATTGTTGAGAGAGCCAGGGGATCACTTATCAGTAAACCTTGGATTGACCATTGTCAAGGAGCCGGTAAGGGGATTGAGCTTGTTACTCTGCCCTTGCGTGTTGTCGGAGTGTAGACTGTTCCCCCAGGTGTATCTGTTGTTGTTGGTGACCTTAGTGACCATTATCTTAGGATTCTATCCAAGGTGACGGTGGAGGGAAGATCCCACTATACCTGGAGCAGACGTCGGCTAGACTCACTTGGATTTTCTGGGGGGTTCACTTCACTCGAGACGGTTAAAGTGGAGGAACTTGGTCCAGTCTATTCATTAAGCAGGTTGTCGGGGTAACTTGGTCCACTTTACAATGATAAAGAATGATGTAGAAGAAGAAGACACACTAGACCATAACCCCAACTATGAAACAACCACCTAATGATGATCCTAGACCTCCCGACACTACCTATTCAACTCTTGGCAGATAGACACCTGGATAACTTTTATAAAGATGCTTTTACAATGACTGTACAATGATACTTTTACAATGCCTCTATGCAGTGCTACCCACTTGAAGACTTCATGTGGTGAACTTCTTGTTGTTGTTCTGCACCTTTATTGTTTCTCTTTTCATGCTATCCTTTCTCATACTTTAGAACATTAGATTATGCATTGAGTCTTCTCTTGATGAATTAATACCTACAAAAAGTCTTCAAGGAAATACCCATGACATGATAATAGCAAAACTTACCTCATCCTGCGGAGCATATGTTAGTGCTAAACAAAAACAACAAATTAGAATACAAAGAACCTAATTCAATTAAGAGATGAACATGCATATACATAAGATACTTACCTGTAGCTTACCTTTTCCACATCATTTTGATGCACCTTTCTCTTTGCTACCCTAGAAAATCTGGTCCTTTGCACCCCTTGACAGCACTTAATCTACTTTTTCTCGCCTTTTAGGATCACGATATTTAATATGTTTTATCTTTGTGATTTTAGATCTACAATAGGTGATCTTCAGTTTTGTAGTATCCCTCTGAGTCTTCTTTCCAATGCCATGGGTCTAACCCGATTTGCACTCCTCAAGACAAAGCTATGCCCAATCTCTCACAATGACCTAATTATGGACTAGTTCAGTAGAGCGAACTTGTACGGTGTGCCATGTGTCCCTGTTTCCTCCTTTTGCTCTGAAATTGAAACACAAAAAACTACAGTCTGTGCACTATCCGCCACCTTTTACAGAATTCGAATCCTCTTTTCAGGGAGAGAGTTATGATTATTTTCCCAAGGTCACTTCTTTGAGACGAAATTTAGGAGCCTGCAAAAACTGTAACTTCCAGAGACCATATCTCCACAAATATAGAGAACCAAGATCTGAAATTCGGTTATGACGTTCATCAGGATTTCGAATCAAATGGATTTTAATTTTAGAATCTAATACTTCACAGAAATTAAGTTATAGTGAAAATTCCACGATCACTACATTTGGAGGATATATGAGATTTCTTTCTATAGAGTTGAGAGGGGCTTCTATAGAGAATGTTTAAGGGACTTCAGGAGCTTAAAAATTTACTAGTTAATGACTATTCACTGACCAAAACCAATTATGAGTGCCATGCCACAACCCCATAGGGTTTTAGCACACTAACTGGGGTTACTAACTTCAAACATGAATATCTCTCAAACCGTGAAAAATTACTTGGCGTGCCATATATCAACGGAAACATATCGACGAGTGGAATATATCTAGAAGATCCTTGACTCAAAATAGAGTAATTTTTCAAGTCAAAATTCCCTTGCAATATTAGGGTAGCCCCTGGTGCTTCTTGGGTTGACATCAATGACAACCTCAGATCATCTTTATTTCAACAATATCCCCCTTTGGCATTGAAGGAAACACAAGTACTCCCCCTACGATCTGTTAAAGCTCAAATCTGCCTTAGGCTGAAATAAAGCAAGACTCAAGGCCACATCAAACCACGCTCAGCCTCGTAGCTAGCCCTACGAGGACAGGAGAGGGCTCTCTCCGGGTCAAACTTAGCAAAAGATATTCGAAATGGCATGAGATGACCGAATTGATGACTGATTTTAGGCTAGGTATTAAGTACAAAGAGTTTAGGATTTATTTTTTATGATTTTGTTGAAATCAAGGGAAAGGCAATTTTGGGTGCGGGGATGAGGCACAGTTTTTGCAGAGGTCTACTTGGGGCAAGGTAGGCAATTGTTTTGATGCCTTAAAGCAAGTGAGATGGATAGATCAGACTGGTGAGAGGCTAAGGAGAGCAAGGGGTCTCAAGGATTCTCCTTAAACTGAAGAAAACATAGAATGTTAAACAAATTTAAAGGCAGAGCATGGCAGTTTTATGGATTCTACCTTAACACTTCATTTGCTTAATAAGAGAAGATTCAATAAAGATAATGACGCACATACATAACTTACAAGAACTGAAAGAAATACACCATCAAGACATAAAGCCACATGGATCCCAAGTAGTGCTGCAAAACCCTGGTCTTCCTTTGCCAAAAATGTTGGTAAAATATGTACAATATAGTCTCAAAACTATCCCAAGAGTCCAACCTCCTGCTACTGAATGAAAAATTACATATATAGACCAAGCCAACCCATTCCCTAACCTCTAGGGGTCGAGCTCCTCCTT